>JAHPZR010049523.1:0-11777 GCA_019787425.1 Platygyra sinensis | reverse complement strand
GTGAATAACCGCACAGACCTAAATCTTGTAGGCTGGTAGACCAGACACGGGAGAGCGGCGGAAATCGAGCCTAGAAATCTTGGCAAGATCGTTTATTCATCAATCATCTGGGTTTTATTGAATGGCTACGATTTATATTTTTGACGGGGTGACACTTCAAACCAGCAACTCGGACTCTACGCTAACAAGAACGTATAGTCATCTGGGTGCACAGCCAGCAGAAACTCACCTTTTGACAACCGTGACACTTCCTCAGTTGTTCCCTCTTTGTTTCCTTCGTCCGCCATTTTGAATATTTCGGCGGGTTACCGCTGTACACTCGTTCCCAGATTCCCGTTCCCCGTTCCCCGTTCCCCGTTCCCCGTTCCCCGTCCCCGTTCCCCGTTCCCCGTTCCCCGTTCCCCGTTCCCCGTTCCCCGTTCCCGTTCCCCGTTCCCCGTTCCCCGTTCCCCGTTCCCCGTTCCCCGTTCCCCGTTCCCCGTTCCCCGTTCCCCGTTCCCCGTTCCCCGTTCCCCGTTCCCCGTTCCCCGTTCCCCGTTCCCCGTTCCCCGTTCCCCGTTCCCCGTTCCCCGTTCCCGTTCCCGTCCCCGTTCCCGTTCCCCGTTCCCCGTTCCCCGTTCCCCGTTCCCCGTTCCCCGTTCCCCGTTCCCGGTATTAGTAACATCCAGGGGAAATGGCGTCCGAAATTCCGGTAATCGTTTATGCTTTTGGCCCACAACTCAGCGCCTTTATATATGGCTGTTGGAAGTTGCTTAAGTATTTTCGCCGTGTAAGGTGCTCCAGTTTGAGTGAAGACAGTGCTGAATTTAGGTATGTCCCGCTTTATATCGCTGATCAAGTTGAGCTCGCTACTCCTTTTACAAGAACTTCACATTATTCCAATCTAAATTTCACTATGAAGAAGATTAACAGCTTTTCCATAACACAGAAAAAAAACTAGTTGGATGTGTTTGGATATAGCAGCGTTTAGGCCCAATAAGTGACAATATGTTTATGTCCGTAGATGCTGCTTAGTTTTGTTTGTGTCGATGAATGAGAGCGCCTGCCGATGCGTGTTTTGCACAGCTAGTAAAACATGACCAATTGGACTTCGCACTTTGGTGTGAAAACGTACATCGAACTCATACAATATCTCTAGTTTTTGAATATGTTTAAGGTTGATTAATGTTTGAGAACATATTAAAAGCTTAGCTGAAAATATATGAATACAGCAGAAATAATCAGAAAAGTTACGATGACGCTTTTAATCAACTCGAATAAAGATTTCGATTGAGTAAAAACTCAGCCTTGGTCTATTTTATTTTCACTATGTGAAAGAAACACACATGATGTTAGTAGCCTTTTGGTGAACGATGGTGAAAATTGTTGTAGTATTTCAGCACAAAAGACAATGAAACAAATCTTTTTCACGATTTGTTCACAATCTGAAAACACCGACTCGGACTTGAAAGTGCACGCGCTGCACTATGCAAATGAACTACTCGTACGCGTCAGACTTACCTTTCAAAAACTTTTGCAAACTCCCCAAACGAGCAGAAACAATAAGAAACTATCAAAAACAGGTTTTGGTTATGATTAAGCATTGTTTGGCAAACTCACAAATTAACTCGGTCGATTCCGGAGTAAACAGTTTTCTTACAGAACTTTTCTCTACAAAAAACAACAAAAGTTTACGCGTATAACTAGCCGGCGAGCGGATTTTATTCATTCACAGCGCGAAATGAAAGAAATTCTCGACCCTGAAAAACACACCTTTTACATTAAATCAGAGCATAAACGTACATAGAAGAGCCCTGGTTCTTCTTCTCGGCCTTATTCCCTGCCATCGCTGTGAAAATCGGCAAGAGAATCTCGCAACTCTCACCATTTCATCACACAACGTGACAACATCCACGCGAGAGCCCAAGACACGTGCGTGGATCAGCGCGGATACATGACGTCAGGATGGCGCAATTTGTTCTAAAAATATAAAACTTGTCCCATATCATGGGTCCGCGCGCATCCCAAGACTTACGGTCTCCGTCCCTGATTATGGCTCCTGGTTCGATTGGTTCGGAAATCGAACTCACACAAAGTTCGGTGTTCGATTTCGTTCGATTGCCCAACTCAATGGAACCCAATCCATGGATTGAGTTCGATTTTCGAACGTTCAATTTAGTATGCCGGGATAACAAAATGACGTTTTACTAACACCCGATATGTCTCTAGCGGAATGTCACCTGTTTCATCAATGTAACGAATACGAAATGCCGAAATGACAGAAATAGTCTAAGTGTGTTTATTCCGTTGCTCTAAATTAGGGCAAGAAACTCAAACTAAATTACACATCTACAATTACTGACTCGTTGTTGATACCTGGCGCTAGGTCTGATCTTGTCTCCCTCCTTCTCGTGCCTTTCAATGTTGTGTAGAAATTAAAACGTACTGCATAAGGAGTTTAGCTCCCTGGGGGTAACCAATATAACGCCCTATGCATGGTCGACCCGAGATTAGCAGCAATTTCGCTTGCGGCCCCTTACATACACGATTTGTCTATGAATGGATAGGGATTTCATAAGTTGAGACGGAGGCTCCTTGTTGAGGTACACGAAAGGCTAGGGTTTCAGGAGGGTAAGGGGTCGGAGTAGATTTTTTTTTTTTTTTTTTTTTTGCTTTTTTTTTTTTTTGCTTTTTTTTTTTTTTGCTTTTTTTATTGCAATTACAAAAAAGAAACATTAATATACGCACATTAAAGCTAGAGTTACACACATTTTAAAACTAAAAATACATTAAATAAATAAATAAAATTAATTAATTAATAAATAAAATAAGTTTACTACCAGGTTAATAATTACATCTCATTCCAATATTACAATATTACAATCTTGTATTCTAAAGTCTTTACACACACACAAAGATGACGTTAGAAATACTAACATTTGAAATAATAATAGTACTAATAATACATATCTATTGTATAGGTTTAATTATCCATTTTTTATTAAAATATTCTTGTTTTGTGATTTTACTTTCTATTTCATACTTAATTTTAATTTTGGCTTTAAACCCCTCAATTTTGGGAAGGGTTTGACTTCTTCTGCAGTCCCACAAGTACAATTTTCCAATAATTATGAAGTAATTTAATAAATCAAGTAAAGAGCATTTTTCGGAAAATATCCCAAATAAAACATCTTTTAGGGAGAGGTGGATTTGATGATTTGATAATAGGTGCCAGTATGATGCAAAATCTGTCCAGAATTGTCTAGTGTGGGAACAGTTATAAAAGAAATGATTTGAGGTTTCCGACTCAGTTTTACAAAACGTACACAAATCGTTGCTTTTGTAACCAATTTTACATAATTTGGTATTTGTATAAAGAATAGAGTTTATAACTTTATATTGAAAAGCTTTTACGTAGGATTCAAGTGCAACAGAATGTGGTAATACGAAGATTTGATTGATTTGATCGATTGTAAAATCAAAATCCCTCTGCAGTTTGACGGTGATATTGGGATGTTGAGCCTTTCTGGAAATAAGCAGAGAATAGTAATCTTTTGATCTTTTCTGTCTTATATCGAAAGTGTTATTTTTAAATGTAAAAGAGGGAGATAGGGTTGATAGTGGTACATTCGCGAACTTTAACTGTGAGGGTATAGAGTGTCGGAGACCCGCCCACTGAAGAAAATTGGTTTTGTTTATCTTGTTCGAGAGATAAGTAAAGGCGACGTTTATATCCCGGTCAAAAAGAAGATCATGCGTGTACGTGATTCCTGCTTCGCGATAATTTTTGAAATAGACCGGTTTGTTATCTATTCTTATTTCTTTATTGTTCCAAATAATGTTTTGATAATCTTTTTCTTCAGCAAAGGTATCCCGAAATTCTGACCACCATTGCAGAAGTTCGTAGTAGAACGGCGAGGGTAGGTTAAGATCTTTGACATCATAGTTACAGCTGAGAAAGAAGATGCCCCCAACGTGTTCTAACAGATAAAGAAAATATCTCTTCCATGTAGCACTTGAATCATTAAACACTCTCTGTAGCCATCCTAACCTCAAAGATGTAATCATGCAATCAGCATCTATCATTTTTAAACCACCTCTCTCATAATCATTTATTGCAGACACACGAGTTACTTTATCTACACCGTTCCACAGAAACTTGAAAAGCAATCGATTCAGTTCACTTACTACTTCTTTTGGTGTTGGCAATATAGAGCAAATATAAACAAACTTCGAAATCAAGAAGGATTTGATTATTGTTACTTTTCCGTAAAGAGATAGGCCTCTCGAGGACCATATATTAATAAGCTTTTTGATACTGTCAAGCCTTTCAATAAAATTCTTCTCTTTTAGAAGTTTCGGATCGTATGTAAAATAAACTCCTAAAGCTTTGATCGGGGTTTTGGGCCACTTAATGCTAAATGGTTCTTCCCTTTTTCCTCTGAGTGAACCGATCCACATACCTTCCGTTTTTGAGAAATTAATATTCAGGCCAGAAATATTTTGAAAAATCTCCATAAGTTTAAAGAGTGCTTTTGCTGAATCGACATCGGCTAATGTTGCAGTTGTATCATCAGCATATTGCAGGACTTTTGTTTCCTCTTTTCCGATAACAATACCTTTAATATCTGGGTTCTTCCGTTGCAGTGAAATCCATAATATCATAGATAGATCGTATTGTTTCTCCTATGAAACGATCTTTTACATATCCAGTCTGATTTTGATGGATTATATCAGGTAAAACAATTTTTATCCTCCATGCAATTGCTTTAGTCATAATTTTTGTATCTACATTTACAAGAGAGATAGGGCAGATGGCAGATGGCAGATGGCAGATGGCAGATGTCAGATGGCAGATGTTTTTAAATTAGTATCACTCAATGTAAAGGGCATCAGTAATTTTCAAAAAAGAAGAACAATGTTCACTTGGTGTAGGAAACGTAAAGCAGATATAATGTTTTTACAAGAAACACACTCTACAGATAAAACAGAAACACAATGGAAGAATGAATGGGGTGCAGAGATCATAACATCCCACGGAAGCTCCAACGCACGTGGAGTTGCAATCTTGTTTAAAGCTGGATTTGATTGTTCTATTCATCAGCAGATTCTTGACCCTATGGGGCGCTATATTATTGTAAAAGCTGTCATCCAAGATAAAACGTATGTGTTAATAAACATATACGCTCCAAACAAAGACAAAGATCTTATAAACTTCTTTAAAAATCTATTTGCAATCTTACAAAAAGAAAATCTTGAATCAGAAGAAAACATCATCATAGGAGGGGATTTCAATTTTCCATTAAATCCTGAACTTGACAAAAAAGGAGGCGTGCTACTCCAAAGAAAATCAGTTACTAATTGTATTGAATGCTTACAAAGTCAACTTGATTTGGTCGACATATGGCGAATTAAAAACCCAGATACAAAGAGTTTTACTTGGAGTCAAAAATCCCCAAGGATATTTTGTCGACTTGATTATTACCTAATATCAAACAATTTATTTGACATGGTGAGATCGAGTGAGATAATTCCTGCCATTAGAACAGACCACGACGCAATCTCGCTAGAAATTGGAAAGCTAGAAAACGGGCAAAAGGGTCCTGGATATTGGAAATTAAACTGTTCGCTGTTAGCGGACAATGTGTATGTAAACAGTGTTACAGAATTGCTTCCAGTATGGGCTGTAGAAGGAAGAAAGGAACTCACAGACCATCGGAGCGTCTGGGATTGGATTAAATATAATATAAGGGCCCACGCAATAATTTTCTCTAAGAGAAAATCAAAGGAAAGAAATGAGAAAGAAAAAACTCTTCAAGAAGAATTAAGTAAGGCAAAGGAAGAGCTGGAAATGACACCAAGTGACTTAAATGCATCACGATGTCAAGCTGCTCAGGAAAAATTGGAAACTTTCTACGAAGAAAAAACCAAAGGAATCATTATACGAGCGCGTGCGCGCTGGCATGAATACGGGGAAAAAAGCACGAAATATTTTCTAAATCTGGAGAAAAGAAATCACATAAAGAAACACATACGAAAACTTTTTATTAGTGGCGTAATCAAGACAGATCCGTTTTGTATACTAAAGGAGCAGGAATGTTTTTATCGAGACCTCTATAAGAGTAAAAATAATGATCCAGAAATACCGCAAAAAATCTCTACGTTTTTAAACGATCTAAATATTCCAAAATTATCCGAAGAACAGCAAAAGCAATGCGAAGGGTCTATTACATCAGAGGAATGCTTTCGTCTTTTGAACAGCTTTGATGTAAATAAAACCCCTGGGAATGATGGCATTCCCATTGAATTCTACAAAACCTTCTGGGCAGTACTTAAGGATAGTTTTATTAAATGTGTTAACGAATGTTTCGAAAAAGGTGAGATTTCTAACTCTCAGAAACAAGCTGTCATCACTCTAATTGAAAAAAAAAGGGAAAGATCGCTCACTTCTAGAAAATTGGGTCGGAGTAGATTACCAGCCACGTTCTCCACGGTTGGACTCGAGAGGGCAGCGGAAATCGAGCCTAGGGATTTGACCACGGGGAGGATGCTCCCTGAAAAAGACTTTGTACTGGGAGTAGCCCCAGTGGCTTAGGCACATTGCGCTATCCCACATTGCGTGGGGGGAAGAAGGTGCTTGTTCCAACGACTTATCACAGCAAGATGTGGGTGTACAGTCATTGTAGAAATAATCTCGTAATTTCCGTATTCACTTCATCCAGTGTTGGGTTTAACCTGCTTTATTTGTTCGACCACGATCTCATGGAATGGCTGCACCACATCAAGCCAGACATGTGCGCCCGCTTTTGAAAGATGTGGTAAGGTGTATACTAAAGTCGGGGAAGTCGAAGCGTTTGCCAAAAAGTGTCTTGTCAAAGAGAAATGTGTAACAGAAGCCAACACTACTTGCCTAGCTGCCTTTGAAACGGTGGAATGTGAAGTTCACTGCTGTGATAAAGACGACTGTAATGCTGGTCCAACTCTCCGCATCAGCGGTATCCTGCCACTGGCATGCGCTCTGGCATCCATGATCATTCTTGTCAAATCGTGGCATTGACGTCATAAGCCATTTCGTGATGACCGCTTGATAGAGGCAGCGCCGAAAAAAATCTTCTTTAATTGTTCAGAGTTAAAATTTAAGTCCTCAGTTGCCGTCCACACTAATGCGTTTTCGAAACGACGCGTTTTCAGTGCTGCGTTTTTTTTTTCAGTTCAGGCTGAAAGTAAAACGCATTAAAATAAAGTTCTGTTTCGATTTCCACACTACCGAAATTGCAGTATTTTCCTTCTCCACGCTAAATCGACACTGATATTACAGACCTCCGTTTTCAAATGTCTTCACTCTGTTATGGACCGGGGTTTAGAAAAGTATCCTTTCTTGATGAAAGTGATCAGCGTTTTCAATCGCTTTAGTATGGAAAGTGGACGTAAAAACTAAAACAATAAACAAAATACGTTTTGAAACAAACTGAAAATACATCAGTGTGGACGGGCCTAAGGTTACATCTTTGTAGATTTTGTATTACAGAAGTTGTTTAAAGTGCACCTAACCCCAAAATATTTTTTTCGCTTAAATAAATCTTTGCACCTGTTCGAAACGCACTGCGCCTTTTTAAACTAAATCTTGATTTTATTATAGCCTGTAAAAGTTAGAAATCTTGCCATCACCTGTTGCACGACCGAGCTAGTAAGAGGCATGGTTCCATTCCTGGTTTGACGTCACAGGCTGATTTGCATCGTATTAATTAAGTCTTTGTAAACACGCGTGCAAAGAAGTTTGTGACATCAAACCAGGAATAGACCCATACCCCTTACTTGTTCGGTTGTGGAACAGATGATGGCCAGATTTTTTAACTTTTGCAGCCTGTAAAAAGTCAGATTAGGGCTAAAAAGGGGTAAAACGGCGCAATGCTTTTCAAACAGGTGCAAAGAGTTATTTAAGCGAAATAATTTGGGGTTAGGTGCATTAAGAACGCCTCTTGTATAAAGCTTCAAGTAAGGATACTTGCAAAAAGTGCGCGAGTTGTTGTGGACTTTGCAATAAACTGCACTCAGCTTTGTAATCGATTTCAGTGTTCATTAGTCTTATCTGAAACCTAGTTTCCACTATGAATTGTTTCGTTAAGTCTCTTGTGTGCATGTATGTACCTTACTTGCCGCTCCCCTCCCTTCTCAGATCGGGGTTACCCATTGTTAGCTTTACCTAAACGACCAAGAGAAAATGATTTGGATTATCACTTGAAACAAGACTATCATTACATACCTGTAGAAATGAGAGCATACGGGATGCTACCCCAAGTCTAAGGAAACCTGACAACAAAAAATGGTAAAAAGCGCTGCAAACGTCACTAGTTTATTCCTAGCCCTTTTTGTCAGCTTGTGTTCTTCGAGTTGATCATCGGCTTCGTGTTTCTTTTGCCTGTTGACGCAGCCGAGCAGCTTCTCTTAAGGCTAATAACTTTATTCTTTTTAACAGAAGAGAGGAGAAGGCGAGACTAGCGTTTCCTTTGCGAGTCAGAGACATTCCGAAACTTCAGTGTTTCAAATGCAAGTTCGAGACATTCAGACTGTAAGGCGTTCATACAGAGAAATCAGTAATTCGAGACTTTTTAGCCTTCCAAAAATATCGAGAATCTATCAATCCAAGACAGCTCGGTGAAAAAAATATTGAGGCTAAGAGCTGTTAAAGAAACTGGTTGAGACTGCGAGATCAGTGAAACTCGACGAAAAGTTCCCGAGACCCGTCATGGTCATCATGATTTTGACCATTCGCCACCCCTACCGCGTTTATTATGTTTACAATCATGACTCAATCAGTTTAAGGCCTGGGTCAGGAATTTAAAGTAGAAATATGGTTGGACAGATATATTTTGTTTTACCAAGCTGAACTTTTCCCTGATTATAAAACTCGACGTCCTGCCTTGCCGTAACATATTATTTTGACCACGTGGCATGTCACGTGATTATTTTGTTAAAATTTGGTAAATCGGCGAATTAGGGGCGAATTTTCAGTCAATAAATGAGCGTTTTCGATGCAAATTGAAATTATCTACTTTGCTACGTCTGGAATGATCTTCCTAGATCTCGATTTTAGAAGATATAAATGATCAAATGTCAAATTTTGTTGAAAAAAAAAACACCTTTTACCCTATAAATTCTTTTCTGTGAAAAGAGGGACGGTCATTCCAAACGTGAAAGGATGGAAATAATTCACCTGCATCTAAACCGCGTTTTTGCAGGATGATAATACTAAAAACCGCCACCAATTTCTCAAATAATGACTTTTTTTTTCGCTTAACGTCACGTGACATGTCACATGACCCCTCAGAAGTACTAATTCTACTTGAACTGTGTGCTAAATCTGGTTCCATTGCCATTATACCTTCAGAAATATACCTAATAAATTATCATTTTCACCGGTAAAAGCCTTTGACCCAAGGAGCCGATTATCGTCCGCATCAACAGATTCAGTAGCCCTTCTCAAATGTCTACAGATGAGGCTTTTTTCTGGTTTGGGGCAGTCATACATAAGACTAATTTTATAGGTCTAAAAGTTGAGTATTTTCTTTTTTCCTCTCGGAAGGGTTTTCGAGTTGTGGCCACATGCTGGTTCGAGCAGTCCGGGTTTGAGCCCTGGCCTGAGACCGCATTGCGTTGTGTTCTTGGGCAGGTCACTTTACTCTCATAATACCTCTCTCCACCAGGTGTATAAATGGGTAACGGCAAACTTAATGCTGGGGGTAACCCTGCGATGGCCTGGCATCCAATCCAGAGGGGAGTAGAGATACCCCCAGTCTCTTCATGCTACAGAAACCGGGGTAAACTCCGGCCTGATGAGCCACTAGGTTCGTATTCAGACTGAACTCTACTTTACAAATAAAAACTAATCTTTGTCCATCAAAAAAAAATTTCTGAAAAAAATGTGCAAAACGTTGTGAGCTGCTGTGTACACAAGTATATATACAGTGCGAAAACAAACCATGCCTCTGTGGGATTCATCTCTTCATAGAGATAAAATATTCTCAAAAAGCTGAAAGACTAAATTCGTGCCATGAAATGTCTCCGTCTTCTAAATATAATTTTTTGCAATGAAACGACGTAAATGGATAAACATTTTTTTGTTTTTTTGTACACTCAGTACGTGAAAATTTGATCAGTTTTATCACTTCTCGTGTGGCGCGTGACACAAAGCACGTATTCGATCGGCTTTACACCGCCCAGTTAAAAAAAATAAGGCTATGTTCTGAGAGAAATGCATGAGTAGTTTTAGCATATTCACTACTTGCACAATACCATAATGCACCTCTCTAACCCCCCCAAAATTTTGCATACTCATTGTTTGCAATTTCTCCTGGGACATCAACATGTCCCAAGAGTAATCTAAAACAATGCCTATGCAAATTTTCGGGGGGTAAAAGAGGTGTATTATGGGATTTGTGCAAGTAGAGAATGGATTACATTACATCAGTCATTTTTTGTGTGTTTGAAATCATTGCATGAAAGGGTTTTTTTTTTTTGCAGAACTCCGACACTGAAACGTATAAGACCACAAAAAAAAACCTAAAAAGAATGGCTGTATGGAAATGTAAAGAAACAATTTCTAGCACAAAGTGTGATATGCACTGAAAAACTAACGACTGCAATGGAAAATGAACTTGTTTAAAACGAATAAGGACCAGTTTTGTTTTCCTTGTTAAAATCATTGACGAGGAAACTTCTGTGCACATAATGTTGCAGATGGGATAAAAATTAACCGTTATTGCGGCTGTATAGGCGCTAGTCCATTGTCACAGTTTGACTTCTTTTCATTGCCTATGATTGAATTGCGCGATATCTTTTCGTTAGACAGCCCCGCTAAATAATAAGTTCTATTCGTTAGACAACCATTCAATTTGAGCAGTTTTCGTGCGATTTCTGGCCCTGCGATATTTTACGGTTCACGTTCGGATTCTTTAAAGTTTTCCGTATCGCTTACCGCGTGAAGGGTCGCAGAGGTATGTTCTCATAGCTTTCAAATAAAAGTTGTTTGCTTTCAACGTCTTATTAAATTTCTCGATTCAGTTTTGTCAATGCGTGACAAAATCCCATCAATTGACCATTACGTGACATAGAAATGAAGTCGACATCAAACGCCATGTCGGCGAGAACAGAACATAACCGTTTCTCTTTACAAGCATGGGACTGACGCTAGAAGGCTTCACTACTTTTATGGACTGCTGTTTGAGAGCAAGGGATAGAAATGTGCCGGATTTTATCGGATTCATTGGTTGAATGTCAATGAGAACACCACGCGCCGCAATGATTATAATTATCGTGCGTGTAGGATTCTGAATAGACCTTTCCCGCATTCCAACAAACAATGGCACCGAGTCGAGGTTGGGGTGGACAAAAATACAGTAAATGTATGAAAATGTCCACCCGAACCTCGCTCTGGTGCTATTGTTCGTAAGCACTGAAGTGTAATGCGGGAAAGGTCTATACACTAGTACTCAACATTTAAGAGGCTGTCCGCGTAAGAACGGATAAGGCAAATTTCGGACCTTCGCCGATTGGCCTCATTTTTTCAGTGAAAGCCAACCATTATATCCAATGTACAAATATCGCGTTTATTCCAATCAATGCGCTTTTTTTCATTTTTTTCGAGACGGTTTTCAAAGTGACCTCGAAACTGGTTAATTTGCCTCGGCAGACTCTGAAATTTTGCTATAAACGTCGGACGCTCTAAAAATTCAGTTTTTTATTTCAACAGGCTGAACTTTTTGCGAGCAAAAGTTTCATCTTTTCTCAATATTTTAACC
>JAHPZR010049522.1:0-19517 GCA_019787425.1 Platygyra sinensis | reverse complement strand
AATGATTTCTACATCGGGAAAACGAAACGCCGATTACGTGACAGAAAAACAGAACATTTTAAAGCCCTAACTACAAATTGTCACGAATCTGCAATTGCTGATCATGTTTTCTTAACCAACCGTACAATTAAGTGGGATCATTTTGAAATATTAGCAGCGGGTCGATTAGACATGCATTGTAAAATTAAAGAGTCTCTGTTGATCCGTGATCTAAAGCCAACCTTAAATGAAAACATTGGCAGTGAGAAACTTTATCTCTATTATTAGCATATCAGTTCTTGTCGTTTTATGTCAATCAATTTTGTTAGTTCCCAGTCCGCACAATGAGTTGTATTTTTTTAATTTAAATTTATCTGTAACTGAAAAATAATCACTTCTGATGATGTATGTTGTAACATACGAAACGTTAAGTTTATAAAAGTTATGCAGTTCAAGCAAATGTTTGTAACCGCTGTTTGCGTTCTATTCCTATTGAAACTAAAATGGCCCAAGTCAAAGAATTTTTTTGTGGAAAAAGAGGCTGTGATAATTGCAAACAAACAAGCACCTGTAACACAAAAGCAAAAACCAACAGATCACATTGATGAAGAGTTGCACTTAGAAATTTTTAAGACTTTGAAGCTTCCCCAATTATTTTTTTTTCTTTTGTACAAACGTACACCAAACAGTCGGTCACTTATTCGTATCGTGCCCCATTGCTAGTTCTTTCTGGTCTGATTTTATTAAATGGTATCATTCTGTTTCTAAAAAGACCCTTAGCCTTTCCAAGAATGAAATTATTTACGGAGTTCTCACGAATTGGTCTTCCTGTTCAACCCTAAACCACCTAATTCTCATAGGTAAATATTTTCTCTATTGCAGATCATTAAATAGCGTTAGATTTCAGTTCGCAGATTTCTTAAATCTTGTATATGACAAAATTGAAATTGAACGTAACATAGCTTCTATATCAAACAAGCAAAATACTTTTTTAAAGAAGTGGTCCAGTTTCATAAATTAACGTAAGAAGTCACAGTTTCAATTTGCAAGGCCTAAACAATAACAACATACAGTAAGTAAGTAATGTAACGTATTGTCAGGTTATGTCATGTATTGTAAGCGATGTATGTAACCAAGTAATGTAGTGTATTGTAATGTAATGTTGTGTAGTGTAATGTAATGTAACGTAATGTAATGTAGGCAGTTAGTGTCGTATAAGTGATGTTTATAAGTAATTAAAATATAGACCCTGCGCGCGCCCTGATTGGTCAAAAACCCATATTTTATCAGCGTATAAAACATAGAAAAAGCCTGTTTTATTGTTTTGCGCGCGTAAAATCTATATTCTAAAGCAAATGAAGAAGCCCAAGCCGTGATAAAACACTCTGGTCATTTGAGAACACTCGAGAAATGTAGAAAACACTCGCCTGCGGCTCGTGTTTTCTACATTTCACTCACGTTCTCAAATGACCATCGCAGGGGCGTAGCCAGGGGAGGGTTCCATGGGGTTCCGGAACCCCCCTCTTGCGCCAAGGAACCCCCCTCTCCTATTTTCAACAGTGATTTTATCCCAGGAAGAGTGTAATGGACTCTCGATTGCTGAAATTCTTCGTTTTGTTTTATGCTTGCAAAAAGTACAGTGAACCTCATTGTGGTATCCATTTGCGTGTCACTTTCATTTTTGGAGACATAGCAGAGTTGGGATTTTTGTGTAACAGGATGCACGTGTGTGCAGAAATGCCTGCGAAATTAGTAGACGATCCATTGGTGTTGTTCTAGAGATCTAGCTGTCTATGAGGCATACACTAACAGTAATAACTCGGGTCACGGACGATCTCCAGGAACCATATTCTGAGACAACATCGTAGACATCCGAGTGGTTCGATCTGGCGGTCACTACCGCGGCAAATGTAGATGTTGTACCTTCCATCCCGCGCCGGACCGATCAGCAGTAGCATCGCGACAATGTACCAGCCCAGACACCATCTGATTACTATAAGAGGGCAGTTGCTATTCCCCTTCTAGACCATCTACAATCAGAGATGAAAACATACTTCAATCCTACTGATGATGCTGTCTTGTCCAGCCTCTTTAACCTACTTTCTCAGCTGGTAGCCGTCCGAGGCAGAAATCCTGACATTGACGCAGCGCTGGAGATTTATGAGAGCAACCTTGCTCCTCCTCATGTGGTTGTTGAGCTTTTGCGATGGAAGAGAAAATGGTGCAGCACTGAGGATGCCGACCTCCCCACATGTGCAGTTCAGACACTCACAGCATGTGATTGAGAGCTCTTTCCTAACATCCACACCTTGATCCGCAATTTTTGTGCACATTGCCGATGATGTCAACTGAATGTGAGCGTTCATTCAGTGCACTAAGAAGGTTAAAAACATTCCTGAGATCGACCATGTCAAGCGAGCGAGAGTCTAGGCTGGCGTTGATGAACATCAATTACCCCCGAGACATAAATATCAAGGAAGTGATAACAGTGTTTGCTCAACGGCAACCAAGGAGACTTTGGCGTTTGCGTAGCGTAAACGCCAAAGTCTTGTATGTACATAATGTAAGGATTTTAGACCAACCGTTTTCGTTGGAAACAATTTGGAACCCCCTCCTAGAAATGCTGGCTACGCCCCTGCATCGTGTTTTATCACAATGTAATACACGGCTTGGGCTTCTTTATTTGTTTTGTAACATAGTGTATTGCAAGTAGGCAATGTAACATTAAGCATTTGCTCTCCTTGTACAGTCTGTTATCGTGACCAGTTAAAGTATTTGATTTTTTTTTTCTTACCTGATGAAGGGCACTTCCCGTTCTGTAATTTGCAGAGATCCCCAGCCTCGTCCCTATGTCTAAATGGTGTTGCGCGCGCTTGCCTCGGGTATAAATATGCAAATTACACGTTGAAATCAACAACAGCGAGAACTTTCAAATGCCTTCAAAATGGAAACTCGAAACTCGCATATTGCAATTGAATAACGCTTTAGCGGTTTACTGCTTGCTAAATCAAAGGACACAAATAGCAGAGATTGTGATACATACAATGAATAATGCACTTTGCAGTTATTGTTTTTGTTCAAATTCTGATGTGGGCCTTGTCGAAAACGTCGCTGAAAATATACAGGGAAATAAACAGTTTGCCAAATTCAAGATGTTACAAATCGAAGAGGGTAAGCATGTTTATCATATTTATACCTTTGTAATGCTGACGTTTCGAACCAAAGTGATATTGGTATGTAGATTGCGGATACAATGATAATTTACTCTTGGTCACGCACTCGACACTGCTGGCGTGATTTTGTGTCTAGAGTAAGCGATTTCGAATAATTTTTTGACGACTGCCAAATCATTTGCCCAAACTAAACTTTACATTTGTTGAAAGACCTACCCTTCCTTAATTAAAATCCTTAATCTTATGAAATTCGGTGATATCGCACAGGGTCAAAATAACAATTCTTCGCACCGACCGACGAAGTTAAGGTTGGAAACACTCTGGTTTTATTCACCGCAAAATTATAAGATCAATCCAATATTCTTGAAATTATGGGTTTTGGACAAGCAAAAGTTATGCAACAAGTTGGTTGCATTACAATTTTTCTGCGCTTGATGGTTGCGACATGCGAATCGAATGAAAATGGTCGATTTTCAACCCAGTTGGGACTCGCTAAACTGAGTCTGGAGGGTAAATCGAAAAAGTTGTTTTTCTCAGAAAGACAAAACTATTTCGAGGAAAAAACCCCAGGCTGTTTGTATTCTTGCTAGGGGCTAGCTATATGCAAAAGGGGAGAGAAATTGAGTTTTCAAGCCTTGCCGAAGAAATTTGATTTTGTTTGATTCTTGTGGGGATTTGCTCTTAAAGTCAAATATGACATTTATATATGAAAGTAATGTAACACGAGCGTGGGACCTAGAAAAAATCTGAGTCCCGATAGGATTTGAACCCATGACCTTCCGAGCACCGGGCGGACGCTCTATCCACTGAGCCACGAGAACTCATGGAGAGCCAGGTCATTTAACTGAGGTCTTATATGACATGCATCTCCTGCCTCCAGCAGGATTCAGCAATGAATATGTGAAAAATAGTGATAAATGAGTGATGGTGAAATTGCAGCTCGGTAAATATAGGCAGGAGATGCATGTCATATAAGAACTCAGTTAAATGACCTGGCTCTCCATGAGTTCTCGTGGCTCAGTGGATAGAGCGTCCGCCCGGTGCTCGGAAGGTCATGGGTTCAAATCCTATCGGGACTCAGATTTTTTCTAGGTCCCACGCTCGTGTTACATTACTTTCATATATATATTTACCGAGCTGCTATTTACATTTGTCCTGAAGATAAATAGGATAATTGTGCATTTGCTTCCGAGTGTAAATGTGGACAAATCTGGTGTAAATCTGAGTTAAATATCGTGATTTGTCCTGGTCTAAACACGGACAAATGCGTTAAACTTCAGATAACATTTGTAAGGACAAATTCAGGACAAATGCTGAGCAAATAGTATTTTTGTCATGGATTAATCCAAAATTCTCTTCCCTTTCATGGACCCTGTTGTAAATTTGTAGAAAATTGCTTTTTCGATTATATTATTTCATTATCAGGGCTGCAAATACCCAATAATACACTCAGAAATTTCATTGTTTCAGTAGTATAGCGGTGTTTCTTGTTTACAAACATTAACATCATATCGAATTTGCCAGCCACTGAACAATAGCATGCATTGTTTCAACAGCTAATAAACCTCTGGTTGCCACATTAATGACATTAGGTGACATAACGAGAAATATTGCTATTTTAAAATGGAATTCAAATGTACTTTGATTAACACAATCCTCTCATGTCTAATAATCTCACGCCTGCAGTCCTGACTACATGAACACATAAATGTACGGGAATCGAAATGACATATTTATTAACAATTCTGTACAGCGCCGCAAATGATCCCCGACCGCAAATGATCCCCAGACCGGAAATGATCGCCAAATTGGACCGCAAATGATCCCGAACCGCAAATGATCCCCGATGTGGACCGCAAATGATCCCGTCGGAAAACCAGGAATGGCATGGAATTTGTTCCTCGGGTTGTGGATTCAGTTTTTAACATAAACAGAAGCAAGTCATAATTGACCATATTCTATATGGATGTACTGAATTCCTATGATAAAGAGTTCTTCGGATAATAGACCTTTTTCGCTTGTACATTTTGTTTTCCCAATACAGATCATGTGATGATACTCAGGAGATTTGATCTTTTGTTTTGTTCATTAAAAAGGGTACATGCAAGCATGAATATGTCTGGATGTACTCTTTTTTATGAAAAAGACAAAGGATCAAATCTCCTGAGTATCATCACGTGATCTGTATTGGGAAAACAAAATGTACAAGCGAAAAAGGTCTATTACCGAAAAAGCTCTAACGGAATGCCTTAACCTTGTAATCGCCTTTTGTTTGCATAATACTGAGAAACCTTTATTTTTTATAGGGTATCTCCTTCAGTTTTTACACAAGCATTAACATTTCATGAAAATTTAACCGTTGCGAAAATTGCGAAAAAATTAATAATGTCAGTTCAGACACTCGACATCCTGCATCTCAATTAACTCAACTAAGTTGTGTCTTATTTCCTGACCTGCACGTTTAGTCAAACCTTGGATGCTACAGACTTTTCATGTGCGGTTTCCGGTTTTGGTCAATCACGCGAATTACAATACTTTTGTCATCGATGTTGAAAGTCGGTAGTAAGAAATCCTACCGGATTCTAGTTCGTGGTTGTAGTGGTGTAATCTATCCGGCCGTTTCTCATGAAGCAAGACTTCTTTAGTCTAAGAATCCTACACGAAACCAGCTTACGGCTGCCATTTTACTTCTAGTGTGTAATAATATACCGTTTTTTCTCATTTTCCCACGGGTAATGAAGGTAAGTGTTGAGTCGCTCTACATACTATGTAAGTTCTGACCAAGCAGTGCTCTTGTCCAGAATTTCTGGCTGTAAGTTGCAGATGCGAAATAAAAGTCAAACTGGCTTGTAGAGTTGGGAAGCAGAATTTCTAGCTCTTTCGCTCGAACTAAAAGGTCATGAACATATCGCGAAAGCTGTTACTGTTGGTATTAACAGTTGCTTTGGTATTTTTTTCTCGCGCCTTTGGGGTCTTTTCATGATGAGGATTTGAAAACAGATTATTTAACATGGAAATGGCATTAAAATTAAATCCACTGAAGATTTTTGTGTCTTAGTTTTGGTAGCATTAAGCTATTATTGTTGTAGACCGAGCTTGCTGAGAAATAATATTGCTGTCTGCGAGCTTTGATTTTTTTCTGTAATTTTCCAAAAGAATTGTCAAGAGAAAATAAGACGAATTTGTCACGAAAATTATATTCAAATTATAGTTTACTTTCAACAGAATATCTTTTCTTTATGTTTATCTAATTGATCGTTTAGATGATGAAACTAAATGAATGTAAAAATATATAGAATAAAAAATAGGAAAAATCCAGGAAACCAAACTCCATGCCATTCCTCGTTTTTCGGCGGGGATCATTTGCGGTCCAATTTGGGGATCATTTCCGGTCTGGGGATCATTTGCGGTCGGGGATCATTTGACTTACATGTATACAGGTTGGAAGTAATATGCTGTTTGATAAAAATACCGTGGATTTTAAATATATGTATTCAGTCTAAATAAGTTGAAACAAAACAAGGTAATGATCTTTTTTTGGATTCGTTATCCCTGAATATTTTATGCAATGAAATATTGAAAAGCTGTGATAAAAAGTTCTTAAAAATTGTGTCACTTTTAAATTACCATATGCCTATAGAGGTATCTCACATAAAAGGGATGTAAAACATCCAGTTTCATCTGTAGACATAATATTATGTTAACCCCATATCAAATTAAAACTTACAGAGCTGGCTATCAAACTATACCAAGGACTTTCACAGGATTGAAGAACTGATATGAAGTGATAGTACAAAAATCACTCTCAGAGAAAAAAATCTTTTGAAATAAAAATTTGTAGACATGAATGGTAATTAGCTACTGTCCAAACTTTGAGGGAGACTCTCTTTTAAGGCCTGATTACATGAGCCGGGCTAGCCCGGTTAGCCGGGCTGGTGTCAGTTTGCCAGGATCTCTGCACGTTTGTTAAATGCAACAAAAATCAAAAAATCCCGGATAACCGGGATCCTGGCTATCCGGGGTGAGATTTTTCCATGTAATCACGTTTGGCGGGCCAGCCCTGGATATTAAGTCAATGAGAGTGCAAAATCAAGCTCGCTCTGGTTTCCCACAGTTCATCACATCAGCCATCAACCGATCAACCGGGCTGGCTTGCCTCATGTAATACCGGTCTGAAAGTCATCTCAGCACACCGAAGCAGCCCAGCTAACCGGGCCAGCCCGGTGCATGTAATCAGGCCCTTACTCAGCTTTCAAAACATGATTTAGATGCTTGCATAGACAAGCCCTATATGGCTAAAAAAGATTTGACAATTTTTGGTACAGAGTTTTTGGTGTAGATTGATAGCCAGTTTTACTGTCTCTAAATCTTTCCCTTAAAACCGTGAACACCAGAGAAAATTTCTGGAATTTTTATTGTTTTGCAACCAATCAAATGCGAGATGGAACCGCAAAAGATAACCGTCAAACCGCACAATCGATCAGTCACTTGATTCGAAACAATGGGCTGGCTTTTCTTTCACGACAAATTTTACCGTTTTCGAATACTGAAATTGTTCTTCTTGCAATTCATCATATTTATATGCAAAGAATAGATATGAATGATATGTTTAGTGACATATTATGGGAAGGCAATGTTGAGTCGATAGGATCAGATCAGGCTAGACAGCGCATCTCAGAGCAAAAAACTACGAACCAATCAGAACCGGTGTGCTTCACGTGCAGTTCAAAGGGTCATGCAAGTTGGCTGTGATTGGTGATTTTCAATCTGTATTTTTTTGTAGCTGAGAAGCCTTCAGAAAACTTGTACAGTTGTAAATTTTGACAATTTACACTCGCTTTTAGGTCTATTCCAAATTCGGTAGTTTGGTTTTTGAAGTTTAGTTGTGGAAGATAAGCCAGTTCGCTGGAAGAAAAAGCCAGCTCGTTGTTTCGAATCAAGTCGTGACTAATGCATGCTGCGGTTTGTCAGTTCTCTTTTGTGGTTTCATCTGGCTTCTGATTGGTCACGAAACAATAGACATTCCAGAAATTTTCTCTAGCTGGTGTTCACGGTTTTATAGGAAAGACTGTAATTGGACATGCCAAATGGCACGGTTGCCTCAAAACAAAGAGCTGAAAATTCAAACCAAGCCCCGAGATGAGCAAAAAGTGTTGACTGGATTGAATAACAAAAGGTTTGTACATTTAGAAAGGTACACTGTAAGCACCTGTGTTTCTATAAAAGCATGCGAGAACATACTTAAGATCCCTTTGAGAGAAGAGAGAGTTGTGTTGCACAACAAAGTTTACAGTGCAAACAAAGCATGAAAGGATGCAAGGGCAAGAGCTTGCAGGCTTAAAAACATTCAAAAAAGATTCAAGCAACAATGTTCAAGGTTACAGAAGATGTTTCATGTTGCACTGATAAATGTATGCAAGCTCTAGAAGACCTTTATTTTTTTGCGAGATGTGGTGCAAACTTTTTGTGCATTAATTCAAGCGAAATGCGAGTATCAAATTCGATATTGTTTTGAGTTTTCAGCTCTTAACCAGACTGTAAAAATGAGTAATGAAACTTGATTTTCAATTATGAAATTTATTCACCTTTGAAAGGAATATGGTTAGTACAGTGGAACCTGGATTTAACAAACCTCTGCATGTACTCCGTATATAAAGAAGTCCTCAGTATAACAAAAGATTTTCATGGCCCCAGTAACAGTTAACCATACTCAAAAGAACCTTGATACAACACAACCTTGTTTGAACAAACATACTTTGCCAATCCTTTGACCCTTCATTATATCAAAGTTCCACTGTAGTTTGACAATATACCATATTCCTTACTTATATTGTATAATTCCAGAAAATGTCCATACCGTCCCCCACGGAAGGGACTTTTTCTAAGACCCCGAAACCCCCCCCCCCCCCCCCCCAACCCTCTGGAAATTCCAATTAAGCTTCATAAATTTCTTTAATTTTTTTCTTTTGGCCTTACAGAACCCCCACCCTCCAGGAAATTCCAATCCCCTGGGTGGGGTAAGTATGGATATTTTCTGGAACTGCACAATGTATATACAATATATAAAATAACAAATGACAAACTGATCAAATGTAGATTTGACTTGGCATTTCATTAATACTTTAGTTTCGTACTACACAACTTGTGTGTAGCACTCGTCAGAAAAAATTGCCAAATGTGAGTTTACAACATTACAGTGAACACGCTGATTTGAAATACACATGCAACCATTGGAATTATGAACACTTTTTCAAAACAAAGGAAAGCTGGAGATTATAAGTAAACTCTGTTGACATTGAAATACAGCAACAACAATATTTTATTAGTTCTCAATTAAGGACGTTCGCGCGAAATTTTTCTAACATTGATTTTTTTCTGAAAATTTTACCATTGAAAGATCATGAGTTAGCGATGTCAGAAATGTAAAAAAAATGGGGGGTCACCGACTTCGTTTTGGAAACAACATGCCCGGAAGAACACCTAAATCTGAGTAAATCGTGCTTCGTTAGCGAAGAAGATCAAAGTGGCTGCAAGTCCCAAAATATTGTAATTAGAGCTTTGAAGGGAAAAGTTCTCTGCCAAATATGGTTTGGATGGACCTATTAAGCAAATTTTGTCAACTTGTGAGGTTCCTTAAAGAATAAGTTCGCATTTAGCGACCATGGTTTCACGCGCCTTGCAGCCGCAAGATGGCAGGATTCCATGTCCCGTGGGCAGAAATATTCAAATTTTTTAAACTTCCCACATTGATTTATTTTTCATTTTTGGATAATGTGTAGATAATTGCAAATGAAATCTGTTTCTGAAAAGAAAAGTAGGGGTCACCGGACGTCCAAGATCGTTAAATCCAATCAAAGCTATAGCAATGGCCATCTGCCCTATCATTGTTCATTTTAGTACTTAGCGCCCGCGCTCGATGTATGACGTGGCATGGCGTGGCATGTGGATTTGCGTGCGCAGTAAGGATGCGCAGAAACAATTAGCGCGAACGTCCTTAAGCCTTAATCCCATGGCTCCATAGGTAGCAGTGCCTATCGAGGCCGGCCAGGAAAATCATTGAAAGAAAAAGAAAATGCACACTAAAAAATTAATATTTACACACTAAAAATCTAGCACTTTTCAGGATGCATTTGTTTGGATGTCTATCTGAAGTTATCAGTTCATTCTGTTTCTTCAGAGAGGCTAACTCAGGTTAACAAATAAAATACTCCTCCCAGAGGTACATGTGTATAGGCTACATCAATTTGAAGCAGGGTTACATGGGGCAGTTCCTAGTTACTTTGACAATAAGTCAAAGTTCAAAGTCACTTGAAAGATCTTGAAACAAGCCACCCCATACACTGTATGACCCCACTTAAAATCAATGTAACCTCTGCCTCTGGAAGAAGTGCCTTTGTACACCTGAGTTACCCTCTCTGAACAAACAGAATGAACTGATAACTTCAAGTAGACAGGCCAAAAAAAATCTTCCTGACAAATGCTAAATTTAACTTTTAGAGCTCCTCTTGTCACACAAAGTAACAGCATTTATCTATAATTTCCAACTTTGCATTGCTTTGCAAAAGCATTCATGTATTGTAGCTATCATATTTCCAATGATTACATGTGTATTTCAAACCAGTGCAATAATATGTAAACTTACATTTGGCAATTTTATCAGGTGAGTGCTGCACACAAGTTGTGTGCTACGCAACTAAATGGCAATAAAATGTCAAGTCAACTTTACAACTGCTCAGTTCGTCATCCGCTATAATCACCCTCTAGTTTACTATTGAGCACTCTGAAAAAAGATGTGCAAATCACCTTGTTTACAGTATATACATGTATAAGATATATAGCGACTGACTAGTGAAATGCCAAAATTTGTTCGTCAATATAATTTTTCAATAGCTCTTACAAAAATTAATCTTAAAAAAGTCCCTATGGCCCCCTAAATAGTCATAAATACATACATGTGTCTTGTAAGTCAGGGTTCTACTTTACAGATTTTCTTGATTTTTTCTTCAAGTTAGTATGCCAGGGAATTTACATGAAGCACTACCAATTTTCCTTTATCCTATAAATAAAATACAATATGCATAAAAGATTAGCTAAGTTTATGTGTAAATCCATATTAGGAAACATCAAATCAAGCTTGCATGTACTAAGGAAAATATCATAATAAATTAATCAGTAGATTTTACATTGTATATTAGTTTGATCTAACATTTTAATTCACCATCATTGACATAACTGTGTCTTTTGAAATCAAGGTTACATTATTAAACTTCCATCTGTCAAACAGATCTTAAATCAAACTGTTGTGTGACAAAGACTGAATGTCAGAGAATGTGGGTCAGGACCAAAACCCAAAATTTGAGAGAGCGAATTAAGTGTTCAATGTCTTTTACGTAGCCTTCGGTTACAACCAGAGGTAATTCCATACATCTTAAGCAAACTTTACAACTGAAGCTTAACTTACTTCTACGTACAAGACACACGGGAAGACAACAATGGCTTACCTGTTGTTGTTGATTCGTACATCCCTATGTATCGATGTTTTCACCGAATGTATGCTACCAAAAACTGCTTGAGATCGTGCTCAGAGAAGAAGAGAAGGTGAACTGAATTTTATCCGCCAAAGTAGTGTTTTTAAACAGTGAAAAAGGATCAAGAGATCGATACAAGCTCCCGGCTACATAACCTGCGATCAGGCGTTTTTTTTTGGAAAGACGAAGGGAAAAGGGAGACGGGAAAAAAAATTACGCCGGATACATTTATTGAACGAGATGCCAACCGCCCCCTAATTTGAATAAGCTAAGTTGTGGTCTAGCTGTCATTTTATGAGCCAATCAGCACTCACCGGAAGTAATAACTTATTTGTGGTTCGTGAATTGGTTCGTGGGAATTCGAGACTCGGATTTCCAATTGGCGCGAAAAACGTCTGCAGAGTTTTCCGCAAAATACCCACGAAAATAGCTCGTGCTTGCGTGTAAATTATAACTTAAATGCGTTTGAAAACAAGGTGAGATGGCGCTCACGATTAAAACAAACAGATATTCCTATTTTTGCAATGATAATTCATCAGCTGGAGCTGCCATCCTTTTATTTACGGTAACCAAAAACAAGGAATTCACCGGCAAGATCTGTTTCACTTCTGATAGCATCGTATTGGCAGAATTGCTCAAGAGCGTAGGATTAGACATAAGCTTTGATGCAAATACAAGTTCGAGTCCTCCAGCAGCTTGCAAAAAGTGTGCAAGGAAAATTGTCAATTATATGAGAATAATGTAACACGAGCGTGGGACCCAGAAAAAATCTGAGTCCCGATAGGATTTGAACCCATGACCTTCCGAACACCGGGCGGACGCTCTATCCACCCGTACCAAACCAACTGTATTTTTAAACTGATTTTAAACTGTTTTGAAAGTATTTTGACAATTTGAACGGTATTTTGAAGTCACTTTAGGGTATTTTTGTACTATTTTGTAAGAATTTCAAAATTTTGCTCTGTGTTTGTAATGTATTTTAGTTCTAGTTAAAACGTATTTCACAACACTGGAATGATTTTGTCTCTGTTTTTGATGTATTTTTGGCTTAAAACAGGGTTTAAATAGAGGATTTAAAATGTATTTGAAGACTTTGGCCACAAACATTTTGTACAAATAGTGTAAAAATACAAGTTAAACACTATTTTGAATGTAATCTTCGCCATGGTGGTATATTTGAAAAATAGTTTACAAATTATCGGTGTACAAATAGTGTCTAAATAGGGTATTTAAAATGTAGTTGTCAATTTAACATTATAAAACAGGTTTTAAACATGATATTTGAACGTAGCTGACTTGTCAACAGCATAAAATACCTTTTAAGTAGCCTGTTTAAAACGTATTTGGAAAAGCAATTCACAATAAAGTTTTAAGATGCCAGGCCACGACAGTCTGTTTTAAACATATTTTAATTTTCTTTCAATTAAGTATACTATTTTTATGGTAGTTAAAAAAATACAGCAAGGTCTATCTTTAAACAGATTTTACATACACTATTTTTGAACTATTTTGAGAAGTGCAAGTACTGTACATACATGTCTAAACCAGTGGCAATTTAAAACCTCTTTATAACATCCAATTTCCAGTCTGTTATGCACAAAGAAAATCAACCTGGAGGTACCCTCACAGAGGAATCTTGATTTCTTGAACCTCCATTTCTTCGACCTCCCAAAAACTGCATCCAAAATTCATTTTCTTTTGATTTGCTTCGCCACTTTGTCAAACACTGCATCCCCCCTCTCTGAATGTCCACACCAATTTTGGCGGTTCGAGATATCAGGATTCTACTGGATTATTTGGGAATGGATATGATACGAAATGCATACTATAAAAGGAGTTGATATACAATGCACTACATTTGAATGCACTCACAGCATATACATGTAAAAACACGTGTACCTGATTGAGACTCTTATCCAGGGCCACGAAATTAAGTCTGTTACATAAATTCTACATACCCTTAGTCTTTCTCAAATGAATTAGGAGTATGACACACATACACACGAGTAGGATCAACATCAATCCTCATACATTTCTCCTTTATATAGGAAATTGGTACAGCCAGGACACGGTCTGTAATGGTCACCCGCAATATGTGCTTTACTACTTGCATCCCATGATAAACTGGAAGCTGGCATGGGTGCCTAGATAATTTTCTTACTAAAGCGATGTAACGAACTGACAAAGAGCATGAACACTTTTCATGCAGACACTGCATTCTGGAGCACTTTTCTAAGCACTTCACAAACTTTTCGATAGAGCCGTAATGATTTTTTCCATGTCTTTGAAAAATTACGGTGCAGTTGTTTCTAGATGTTGTTCTTTTGTATAAGAAACTCTGGTATTCTACTCCAATGACAATTGCTCGTTTAAACACCCACATCTTCGAGACTGCCCCAACAACTTCTCTCTCATTTTCACTCAGCAGACTCGATGTTTCCCACACGCGCTCCAATGAACCCACAACGAAGGTGTCATGGCCTATTTCTTCACCAACCGTCCTAGTAGAAAAATAGCAATCATTAAAGAAAAGATGTCAAACACTTTTTAGCATCAAGTGCACACGAGCAACTTTTGGCAACTGTACAGCGTAAATACATGGTAATTGTATGTTGAATTTTGTATCTGAACTACACAACATTGGTGCATCTCACATTCACTCTTGCCAAGAACAAAGATGGTCACCTGTACTAAGATACAAGTACTTCGTAGGTTACCTTGTAACTGACTTTAATCAAAACATCAATAACATCTAAATTCCATTCCTAAAAGGTTTGTTACATATAAATATTTAGCAAGTGGAAATGCAATCTTACCTGCAGTGATAACTCTTTGACAATAGCTCTCTGGACAATTGCTTTGCATCTGATTCAGGTATAGTTTCAGCTAATTGGGGTAGACTTTGGTGAACGCATATTGAATTCACAATCTGACAGAGAAGAGACATAAATAATTGTTACAGTGTATGCATCGCTTGTCTTCTTTTCCACCAGAACCTACAAACCCTGAACTCCCTTGTTTGAAATTTCAGATCAGTGTCCAGGTGTTGTGTAGAAACCAAAGTTTTGAAGACTTTTTTTTATTCTTTTTCACATAATTTTATTGCTTTACAAATTGTTTGTTTGAGCAGTCCCTTCACAATGTAATACATTTTGACATCCTCTTTTCAAATCCTGGTAATGGTCTTGAGGTAAGATAAGGTAACTTTATTTAGAGTCGTAAACATAGGGGTAGTTGTAACCCCAGTTTCCCGAGCCACAGACTGGTGATACAAATGCACGGCTATTTTCAATAATATTTCTACTTACAATAATTGAACTATATACATTAAGAAAAAAAAAATGAAAAATCGCCAAGATGAATCCAGATTTTAAAATATACCTTAAAACAACTAGTAGTCCATATATTTAAAAAAATGAGTTAAGATATATACAAATCATTGGCCATCCTTAATGGCAGTAATCTGCAGTAATGTACAACTGCTGCCTGGCTGCTTTTACCAGATCTGAGGTGGTAAATTTGTGGTCTAATTTCTCAAGTAGCGTACAATAAGACACACTTGAACAAAATAATGTCAATCATTCAGCAACTCATTGTTGTAAAATCTTTCTTACCTGTCCCTGGATATTTTGACTTCCATGGAAGTAGCCTTTCAAGTCTCCATTGTAATCCTCAAAAGGAAAGCATGAATTTGACCACAGGGGCCCCAAGTTTTCCACATTGTTTTTCAAATGGAGTAACTGGTGAAGATTGAAGGTTTGGAATCTTTTACCTGAAATCAAAAGTGCAGTGTACAATGAAACTACTTTCAGTCAGAAATATACTGTCTGGGCAGTAGTTACAACTAAGAGGGCTTTACAAAAAGTTAAATCAACAGTGCTCACCATAAAAGTATGGTGCTTGTGCACAATACAGCTTTAGGAAGACACCAGCCTCTTCTAGGTCAATTTTAGAAATGCTGTCTTTTAAAAGGCGGTATACTCCTCCAACGAGAAAGGCAAGATGTAAAAGGCATGTTTCATTCAATCTTTCAGTGAGTAGTGGAATGGAATAGTATAACAGAAATGCCCTCTTCTCATTGGCTGAAAGACAAAAAGTTTTCAAATTGGTGAGTTCATTGTACATGTAAATGGTATATTTATTACTGGCCCATGACATCCAAACGCAAACTGAGGTTATACCTTATTTTTGTAAATCAAAATCAAATTTAATGTCAAACACAGGGAGTGCTTGCGCAATCACCCAAGCCAGAGGCTCATGATACATTGCTTGACAATTCCAGATCGAATTGGAATTTGGAAATATTGTTTTTTGAGGAGAGGGGAAAACCGGAGAAAAACCTCTCGGAGCAGAGAAGAGAACCAACAACAAACTCAACCCACATGACTCCGGGTCCTGGAATCGAACCCGGGACACATTGGTGGGAGGCAAGCGCTCTCAACACTGCCCCATCCCTGCTCCCCTCTCCAATTTGTTTGAGACAATATAACAATTATAAATGTACAACGTAAAAATAATAAAAAAAAAAGAATGCAAACACTGGACTGACAAATTCTAAACCAAAATATAATGAATGCATGAAGTGCGAACAATTTAGTTTTGATCACATGATTTATATCCTTTTTTGGTTAAAAATGCAAGGACTCTTCAAGGACTTTCAAGGTTTAACTTAGCAAATACATTTGTAACCCACTGAAAATAACAACTGCAAGGACCTCAAAATGGTGTTTTACTTGTGCAGTAAACAGGGTTGTCAAAATAAGCCAGCAACCAGTGCATTTTACCGGGTATTTTGAACACTGCGCTGGTTACTCCGAATGTTAGTAGGTCAGTTCTGAGCGTGATATTGGAGAAATAAAATGGAAATAGCTGCCTACTTTTTGAATGGAATCTCCTACTCAAAAACCTACTGACAACCCTGAGTAAATGGTTGGGGGCTTTAAATATGCAGATGTAAGTGCACACACCTACATATATGTGCTGGTTTGCACCAAAAATCTCACTTGAATTTCAAGTAGTGATCTTTACATGCATTCTAAAGCCACTCAACACAATATGCTGCTCACTCACCCTTCCACTGTTTCCAGTCAGAAATACTTCTAGGTCTGCGTGTGATTTCAGATATGGGCTTAAAAGATAGCAGGGTGCTGTCAATCTCATTTATACTGTTTCCCAAGTAGCAGTCATTTGATTTGTCCTCAAACCAAGCCATTAAGTGCTGGTTCACTGCACCTTCACAGATACAGTGCATGTAGTCAACTGCAGTTCCTGCAATAACATCATGCAGTGGTAAGGAAAATGCCCATGACAGACCAAGTACACCTTCCTGAGGATTCTACAAGAAAATAAAAACAATTGCAATTACATTAAGAATTATACCACACCTGTAAATAGTACTTACATAAACATATTTCTAAGATTCTTCTTTTTCTCCTGGTATTATTGTTTCTGTTGTAATAATTATTTCTATTATTCTATGTATTGTCTAATTCTTATTGCAACAAGCAGTGCATATCTGGTCTTACAGACAGCATTAGCTCTCACTGTTAAGATGCAAATATGTATCATTTAGGAGCTTCTAAATTTAATCATAGAGTTAGGCTTGAAGAGAAGCACCTTTAGAATACAATGAAAGAATGTACAGCATAACCAGGATACTCACAACAACCTTTCCTTTTTGAGAAATTTGAGACATGGCAACCAGAGCCTGCTGCCTGACCACAGTATGTTCTCTTAGTTTTGCATGCCCCGTTGTTTGCGCATACTCTGCGTTAAATGGATAGACATGGCACTGCCGTCTTGTATTCTTCTTTCCTGGGCCAAGATCAAGTTGTTCTCCAGGCTCTGTGCATACTTGACACCCACTGTAACCATTGAACTGCCTTATATTCAGCCACGCAGATCTTGCTGGTGCATCCATGGTTGTGTCAAGGAGAATGCCTCGTATCCTCTTGCTTGAAGCTGCCTTTGTAGCTATTTCAATACCTACAGTGTATATATTTAAACATAAAACAACTGAAAAAATGTACTGTTTCCGACTTTCTATGGCTGGTTATTAAAAAGACTATTCAGAATAACATTCGCACAGTATTGCCAGTGAGAATGTGAAGTTTGTACAACTTGCATGTGCAGCTACACTCACATTGTCTTGTTCAAGTCATTTTAAGGATATAGTACATGTACTTTCCAGGGCTGTCATGAAGGGATGTAACCTGTAACACCTCCTAAGAATGGTGTGTGATTGATTTTCACTTGATGTTGCAGTTCAATTTGCATATAGTTGATACAATTCACTCAAAATGGTAAACAGTTTGTTATGGGTGTGAAAATCAAGGCTACTGGTAACTCAAAACTTTATGACAGCCCTGCTTTTAGCTGGTGTAGATGTATATGAATATTTTACTTCAGTTTGAAACATTCCAATACAATACTAATCCATAAGAAACTTTCTAACTAAAGCTAAAACGCAGTAATAATTATTGCTAAAAATGAAACAGGAAACAACTAACCTTCTGTGTACAAATCTCTTATACTTTGACAAAATGGCTTCATAAATGTAGCAAAGTGTGGTTTGCCTTTGCCAAACCATAACCCAGCAAATAATCTATTTGCCCTGCTGAATCTGAAAAGAAAAGAACAGGCTTGGTAACCACAATGACCTTGATAAATTTCATTCTATGTCCAAACCCTGCTATGTTGTAGTGAGAAACCAGACAATAATCTAAATGTCCATATTATTTCACAAACACTGAGAATTGCTTTTTCAAGAGTGTAATATTAACTGTCAAAGCAAAGAATGAAATCAAAATTTAATCAATGGCTTTACAGTTATTGTCCCTTGAAGATAGCTCTTGAGTTATTTTGACTCTAAGAAATTTACTTCATGTATATGGGTATAAATGCAATTAAAACATAGTTATACTGTAGTGAATTCCTAACAGACCAATTTTAATAATATTACAATTCAGTCTAAAACAATAGACTTCAGTACAAAGCTATGGAAAATAACTACAGTGTGAGTCTGTGGAGTTCATACCTCAGGGCCTTTTGATGAGGTCCATTGTGTCAGGCTGAATTTTAAAGGTTGGTTTTCACTAGCACATAGGCATAAGCATAAGCATAAGCATAAGCGGACATAGACAGAAGGAGTAAGATGTTGATAATTAGCACCTGTTATTAGGGAAATTTCCAACAAAAGGCACTGATTATCAACATCTTACTGCATCTGTGTGTTTCGACTTGTGCTTATGCTAATGCGTGGTGAAAACCAGCCTTAATACATGTACATCAAAATTGGGCTGTTAAGCTTGCTGCATGATCATTTACACATACCTTTCTCTAGGAGGCAGCTCATTTATCACATAATAAATTGGCCATACACCTGCCCTTGATGACCTTATTAGAGCCACACCATCAGTATTTCCAAGCAGTGATAGGTTGTCTGGATTGCTCAAAAAACCATTTTCTGCAGACAACTTCTGGTATAAGCGGCCATCATAAACATCTTCAATAGCAGTTTCATCATACTTAACTCTATTGAATCTGTAACTAAGTTTCTCAACAAAGTCTTGTCCTAAATGGAGAGCAAGAATTAATTATAAAATTAATGAAATGAAATATGTATCTTACTACAGGTTATTATTGTACATTTCTAGAGCTAATTTCCAAAATATTTCCACATTCAGTTGAACCTGTACAGGTACATGTATACAACAGCCACTTGATTAGCTTGCCACTTAGTACAGGCACCTTAAAAGTAATACAGGATCACTTAAAATACTCTCTGGGGGTGATCTTGTGTAAATTTTTATGGGTATCAAACAAAAATCAGACCTTT
>JAHPZR010049521.1:2500-10000 GCA_019787425.1 Platygyra sinensis | reverse complement strand
ATCCAGAATTAAGTTTTCAATGTAAGTTATGGTCAGTTTAATCCAAAAGTTACAATTGACTTATCACCACCTACTTCCAACTCATAATCTTCCCTTCAGTTTTACTTCAATTACATGTTACAAGCAAGTGGACTCGTAAGCCACACATGTACGCGTTGCGGACCTATTTTTAGTAGAGTTACTAGAATGGGATCGCACATTTTCTTGATTTCTGTGATGAGAAAATTCTGCTAAGCAAGGATTTAAAATAGGGAGATTGGCGGTGAAAAATGGTTCATGCTGTATTGTTTTAATATTCTTTAACAGTCGGCTCGCACTGAATTCCGTTCTTGAAATCACAACTTAAACATTGACGACTTGCACAATAGTGCAGAACTCCTGGGTCCAGAACAAAGTCCAACAAATCATCCGTGTTACGGCATTTATTTTCCTGCTGTTTTGCGTTGTTATCGTTTAACGAAGTTAACTCAACTTGGATCTTCTTTTGGATTAGCAAACATTTGATCTCTTTCCCTTGGGACTTATTAGCTTTCAACGTGAAGAATGTTTGCATTTCAACTATTTATGACGGTGCGTTTGTAAATACGTACGGTTAGCAAATGTACCAGAAAGTATGTACTGTAGGTGAAAAGTAAAGTGTGCTACATTTAATTTAACAAACTCGTGTAAATTCATTTTAAGATGACCTTCTTAAAAGGCTCTATAAGTTAGAGGCATAAACAGAACGTGACTAAGGCCCCGTTTACACGGGTCCAGACAAATCTTTGCACGGACAAAAACTTGCACGGTTCCACCTTGCGTTTACACGGGACCGGCGGAACTGGACGAATTTTTAAACGGCTAAGTGTGCAAGTTTGGGACCTGAAAAAAGCAGGTCGACTTTTTGACAGGCACGGTTCCATATTTGTACGGACTCGTGTAAACACCCGAACCGTACAACTTTTTGCTCACATAGCGCGGTTATGGCCTGGAATCAAATGCCGCAGCTGGTCTAAAATTTGCACGGATCCGTGTAAACACCACTGCAACAGAATTTTAACGGATCCATGTAAACAGGCGATCCAGGAACAAAATTCGTCCGTGCAAAAATTTGTCCGGACCCGTGTAAACGGGGCCTAAGTTGGGGTCGCAACATGATCGTACCGTTACCACGATCTTACTCGCGCTCTTGCTCCCGTCACGCTCCCACTGTTTTTTTTTTTGACACGACAAATCGGTTCGCGGTTTTTCTCGCGCTTCCGAAGTCGCATAATCTCCGCACGGAAACAAAATGTCGCAAATTTTTGCCTGAAGTGTTTTGTGAAAATATTGGACTAGACCGGAAGAACTAGCGCTTGGTGAGAGTACTTTGTGAATGAAGTCGTACTACCTGAACATTTATTTGACACATGCACAATCCCAGGTCCAACTCGTTTTTATCATTTTCGAACTTTTTAGTGTGAACAGTTGGAAAATTATACAGTAGTGTGGGCGAAAATAATTTGCTTCGTTTTGGTCGAGATGAACTGTATTAGTGTGTTTACAACTCTTTCGGGGGTATTCGTCTCATTATCTGGGCAAGTCTCTCCCTATTAAACACAAAGGTGATTCTCTATTCCTGAGTGATCGGGGCTCCTGAAGGGAAACTTGCAGCTGCATCGAGGATGAGGCCTGTAGGCCCCAACTGTTTATGTTCAAGACAGTAATTGAGTTTGCGTTTCAAAGTGACGCGTTACAACTGCAGCTACCAACTAATTTCGTCAGAAAATCTATGTAGGGCTTCTTTCATTTAAAGTTGATTGTTGAGATGTCAAGCTGATAAAAATTACATGTGCCTTGAAGCATCTTCACAGAATACTCAGTTTAGAGCAAGCTGCGATTTCACAAATGTTATGGGTCGTTATGCGTATCTCGTACGATGATCGGATGCTGAAGTAATATTTCCGCTATGACTTCGTTACTCCAATCTTGTATTTTCAGCTCTTCGGCGTGTTCATCTTCTTCGTCTTCAGTTTCATCAGCTTGAACAAAACTTTCTTTGAAGCAAGGCGTGACACAAAACTTCCAACTGAGAAGTTAAATAACTCGAAGCATCAAATGTAGAAGAGCCATCTGTGTTTCTGGCTTTTCTCATTGACTTGGAAATATTGGAGGGATCAGCTTCCTTCGCAGTCTGCTCGCCGATTTTAAAATACTTCAGTAAGGCATTGTTTTTGGTTTTCAGTCAGTCGGGTTCTTTGACTACCGGAGGATTTCAACACCCAGCCCCTTGACAACGATGAACGGGAATCCGGTGCCTTAGCTGTACCAGTATCCTCTGCAGGAACAGTGGCAACACCCTGTTGTAGCTTTGATGTGTAGAACATCATTGCCTTATTGCTGTCTGCGGGCATATGGTCAGTTTGCGAATATGGTCAGATATAATTAACAATTAGATTATGAGCTCGAGATTTCTATGAGGTGATAGCTGATAAGGCCGAATACGGTTTCCAATGATTTTCCCACGCATTATTGAACTTTACCCTTAAACAAAGTTGCACGTATCGAACTGTCCTTGGCGAATTTGCAGTTGTTTACGCGCGTACCCGCTTTTTCAATATTTTCAAGTTTTTAAGTCAAGAAACCGTAAATGTGCTTCTTTTAGTCTCCTCAGGAATTCAATTACCCGTTTACATCTAAAATTCCTTCCAAACGAGCGACGAGGATGAACTCGTAGAAACACGTCGAAAATATGACCACGATCGGGAAGACAGAGAGTTTTGATGAAACACAAGAGAAATGGGAAACCTATGTAGAACGTGTGGAACAGTTTTTCTTAGCGAACAACATAGATGACGACCACCAAGTGCCAACCTTGTTGAGCTTGATTGGCGGCAAAACGTACTCCTTGTTGAGAGATCTTCTGACACCAGAAAAACCAGCTACGAAGAGACTGTCCAGGAGATCGTCAAACGCCTTCAACAAACACTTAAGGTTCTGAGGCCAAGTATTGCGAAATTGCAGCCGCTAGCTTCTTCAGAATCGGCCACGTAGGTCAACACGGTTCACCTTCACGCTGGTTTCGTTTGTAAAAACAAAACGTTCGGCTAATTTCTAATGGCTCAGGACTTAAGTGTTGTTGAAGGGTTTGACGATCTCCTGGAAGCTCTTCGTAGCTGGTTTTTCTGGTGTCAGAAGATCTCTCAACAAGGAGTACGTTTTGCCGCCAATCAAGCTCAACAAGGTTGGCACTTGGTGGTCGTCATCTATGTTGTTCGCTAAGAAAAACTGTTCCACACGTTCTACATAGGTTTCCCATTTCTCTTGTGTTTCATCAAAACTCTCTGTCTTCCCGATCGTGGTCATATTTTCGACGTGTTTCTACGAGTTCATCCTCGTCGCTCGTTTGGAAGGAATTTTAGATGTAAACGGGTAATTGAATTCCTGAGGAGACTAAAAGAAGCACATTTACGGTTTCTTGACTTAAAAACTTGAAAATATTGAAAAAGCGGGTACGCGCGTAAACAACTGCAAATTCGCCAAGGACAGTTCGATACGTGCAACTTTGTTTAAGGGTAAAGTTCAATAATGCGTGGGAAAATCATTGGAAACCGTATTCGGCCTTATCAGCTATCACCTCATAGAAATCTCGAGCTCATAATCTAATTGTTAATTATATCTGACCATATTCGCAAACTGACCATATGCCCGCAGACAGCAATAAGGCAATGATGTTCTACACATCAAAGCTACAACAGGGTGTTGCCACTGTTCCTGCAGAGGATACTGGTACAGCTAAGGCACCGGATTCCCGTTCATCGTTGTCAAGGGGCTGGGTGTTGAAATCCTCCGGTAGTCAAAGAACCCGACTGACTGAAAACCAAAAACAATGCCTTACTGAAGTATTTTAAAATCGGCGAGCAGACTGCGAAGGAAGCTGATCCCTCCAATATTTCCAAGTCAATGAGAAAAGCCAGAAACACAGATGGCTCTTCTACATTTGATGCTTCGAGTTATTTAACTTCTCAGTTGGAAGTTTTGTGTCACGCCTTGCTTCAAAGAAAGTTTTGTTCAAGCTGATGAAACTGAAGACGAAGAAGATGAACACGCCGAAGAGCTGAAAATACAAGATTGGAGTAACGAAGTCATAGCGGAAATATTACTTCAGCATCCGATCATCGTACGAGATACGCATAACGACCCATAACATTTGTGAAATCGCAGCTTGCTCTAAACTGAGTATTCTGTGAAGATGCTTCAAGGCACATGTAATTTTTATCAGCTTGACATCTCAACAATCAACTTTAAATGAAAGAAGCCCTACATAGATTTTCTGACGAAATTAGTTGGTAGCTGCAGTTGTAACGCGTCACTTTGAAACGCAAACTCAATTACTGTCTTGAACATAAACAGTTGGGGCCTACAGGCCTCATCCTCGATGCAGCTGCAAGTTTCCCTTCAGGAGCCCCGATCACTCAGGAATAGAGAATCACCTTTGTGTTTAATAGGGAGAGACTTGCCCAGATAATGAGACGAATACCCCGAAAGAGTTGTAAACACACTAATACAGTTCATCTCGACCAAAACGAAGCAAATTATTTTCGCCCACACTACTGTATAATTTTCCAACTGTTCACACTAAAAAGTTCGAAAATGATAAAAACGAGTTGGACCTGGGATTGTGCATGTGTGAAATAAATGTTCAGGTAGTACGACTTCATTCACAAAGTACTCTCACCAAGCGCTAGTTCTTCCGGTCTAGTCCAATATTTTCACAAAACACTTCAGGCAAAAATTTGCGACATTTTGTTTCCGTGCGGAGATTATGCGACTTCGGAAGCGCGAGAAAAACCGCGAACCGATTTGTCGTGTCAAAAAAAAAAAACAGTGGGAGCGTGACGGGAGCAAGAGCGCGAGTAAGATCGTGGTAACGGTACGATCATGTTGCGACCCCAACTTAGGCCCCGTTTACACGGGTCCGGACAAATTTTTGCACGGACGAATTTTGTTCCTGGATCGCCTGTTTACATGGATCCGTTAAAATTCTGTTGCAGTGGTGTTTACACGGATCCGTGCAAATTTTAGACCAGCTGCGGCATTTGATTCCAGGCCATAACCGCGCTATGTGAGCAAAAAGTTGTACGGTTCGGGTGTTTACACGAGTCCGTACAAATATGGAACCGTGCCTGTCAAAAAGTCGACCTGCTTTTTTCAGGTCCCAAACTTGCACACTTAGCCGTTTAAAAATTCGTCCAGTTCCGCCGGTCCCGTGTAAACGCAAGGTGGAACCGTGCAAGTTTTTGTCCGTGCAAAGATTTGTCTGGACCCGTGTAAACGGGGCCTTAGTCACGTTCTGTTTATGCCTCTAACTTATAGAGCCTTTTAAGAAGGTCATCTTAAAATGAATTTACACGAGTTTGTTAAATTAAATGTAGCACATTTACTTTTCACCTACAGTACATACTTTCTGGTACATTTGCTAACCGTACGTATTTACAAACGCACCGTCATAAATAGTTGAAATGCAAACATTCTTCACGTTGAAAGCTAATAAGTCCCAAGGGAAAGAGATCAAATGTTTGCTAATCCAAAAGAAGATCCAAGTTGAGTTAACTTCGTTAAACGATAACAACGCAAAACAGCAGGAAAATAAATGCCGTAACACGGATGATTTGTTGGACTTTGTTCTGGACCCAGGAGTTCTGCACTATTGTGCAAGTCGTCAATGTTTAAGTTGTGATTTCAAGAACGGAATTCAGTGCGAGCCGACTGTTAAAGAATATTAAAACAATACAGCATGAACCATTTTTCACCGCCAATCTCCCTATTTTAAATCCTTGCTTAGCAGAATTTTCTCATCACAGAAATCAAGAAAATGTGCGATCCCATTCTAGTAACTCTACTAAAAATAGGTCCGCAACGCGTACATGTGTGGCTTACGAGTCCACTTGCTTGTAACATGTAATTGAAGTAAAACTGAAGGGAAGATTATGAGTTGGAAGTAGGTGGTGATAAGTCAATTGTAACTTTTGGATTAAACTGACCATAACTTACATTGAAAACTTAATTCTGGATTATGGAAGAAATACCTATCTGGATATTTCGGTCAGAAAGAAAGAATGGATTGGTAATATCTCTCCAGAGATGAGCACTTTTCTATATGATGGTCAATAAAAAAGATCAGAATTGAAATTCTCATACTAGTACATTGCCTCTATTGACAATTGTACCAACGGTTAGTAGCAATACTATGTGTATGAAAAGTTAGTGACAGGGTGAGTTCATACACTTTTCCAGGCAAGTACTTTTCAAGGATTCCCAGGAACCTGCTTTGCAAAATGTTTGTGGTGAAAGCTATGTTTTGGGCATAAAACATGTGCACATGCAGAAACACCAGACAACAAGAGCTTGAAACCACCTGCAAACCAGACATCCACTGTGCATTAGTGGCTCAATGGACATGCACGAAAGCAACAAGAGAACAATGGGAATAAAAAAAGCAAGTGTTTTCACACATTTTGTAAGCATTTCGAGAATTTTGTTTTCTGTATACCTGAATATTTGTTTTCATTTACTTCAAAACTTATAAGCGTTGAAATTTTTTGATTTGGTTTAATAAACAAATCAAGGACATTCAAGAACCAAAACCAATTTCAAGTACTTTCAAGGTATTTAAATTGGACTCCTGAGATTCAAGGGTTTTGAAGACGCGTAAAAACCCTGAAAAGAAAATATTAGAGTAAACTCTTAACTAGGTCATTTTTTACTCAATTTGTTGAAATTTACTACTTTTTGATTTACAAATATCACTGCAATGAACATAGACTAGTGTATCGTCATTCTCTGGGTTTTTTTGACCGAGAAATATCCCTGGATAAGGTAACTCTTCAGAATATTTATCTCTAAATATACTCAGAAGTTAACTTCTTTCTCCTAGTGCTATGTTGTAAATTTGTGCTCTCTCACTGCCTTCAAGAAAACCAGTAGCAGTAAACATAGTAAATGTTTCACTACAGTATGGTTGGAAAGTCTAAGGTTTTCAGCAGTGATGACATTGTGTTTAACACAACTGGTTACAACAAGAGTAAATGAAATTTTCTGGTTGTGCTATATGAATTTTTCTCATTCTGATATTGATATTGGTTTGCCAGTCTCTCTTGTCTAATACGGTCTGCTGATTCATCTTTAATTTTTTCTTTCTGATATTGAGGTTGGTTGAACAGTCTCTCTTCTCTACATTCTGCTAATTCATTTGTAATTTTTTGTCTTTGACACCGAGATTGGGTTGCCAGTCTCTTTGTTCTAGAATCAGAAGATTCATTTGCACATTTTGCTTCCTTTTCCTTAGATTCTTCACTTTCCTTTGCTCTTCTCCTTTTCTCATATCAGTGAAAGGCAAATGTTCAATTTTTGGACTCTCTTGAACATTATGCAGGCCAAGTTCATTATCTCTGGTAAAGACACCTTTAATTTCAATGATTAAACAACCCTTATTTGTAAGAAGGAAATTTGTAAATATGATACAAGGTTTTCAATTCCTTC
>JAHPZR010049517.1:0-17839 GCA_019787425.1 Platygyra sinensis | reverse complement strand
CGGTCTGGGTCTTCCACTAATTTGTTTAGACTTACCTAAACGATGCACGCCACAGAATTTCGTTGAGTTGACTATTTCTTCGTTGATCTTTAAAGCGGACAACATCACATCTTTGACTTGAACTGCACAATTCTCTGTCTCGGACTCTTCTATCCCATAAATGATTAAGTTCCAACGTCTGCTGTAAATATTCTGTCGGATAAGCTCATCTTCATTCCTCATTTGATCTTCTTCGCACGTGTTAACTCTCTCCTTGACCTCTTCATGCTCTGCTTGTGTAAATTTAAGGGACTCTTCCAGCGACCTGACTTGCACGCGTAGCAGAGAGATTTCTGCATTTGCTTGGTCGAGCACAGATTGCATATTTTCTAACCTCTTCGTGTTTTCTTTGTCTTTGCTTTCCAGCGCTGAAATCCGTCCTAGCATTTCAAGGTAAATAGTGTCGCCATCTTGGTCGCTATTAGAACCACTTTCTCTCGCACGCTTTCCTTGCGTCTGAGGCTTTCTCGGTGGCATCCTGCTTCTACACGTTTTGAAACTAAAACGTTTAAACTAGGGAGCAGGAGAGGTATTTCAGTGCGTTTTCTACGAAAACTTTTCCACGGAGCGCCAAAGCACACGTCTCCACTCTAGCGCCTCATCATTGCCCCCGCAGGGTTTTTGGCCCCAGAGGGCCAAAAACCCGAGGAGGCACCTTAGGACTCCCCGCGTAATAGAGAGAGAAGAAGAGAGAATGTAGGTATTTCCGGTATATAGCCGCAAAAAATCTCGATTTGATCGCTTGCACGCCCACAAGGGATCGACGTTTTTCCCCCAAACGCTCATGGGAGGCCAGCAAAGGGACACGGGCGCGAGGACTTGCGGGATCGGCGTCTTTGCCACGAGCTTTGTCCTTGGTTTAGATCTCGAGTTCAAGCGTCCCTGAAAAGCGTTTGTATTTGCCGGCCTCCATTACTATTTCAGCTCGATTAAATTAGCTCGCTTCGAAATGGCCGAGATTATGATCTAAAACAAATTGAAAACGCTTTCAGAGATCCTGAAGATGGATTTTGGGGGAAAAAACAGCTCAGAGAGTCCTGAAGTATACTAGATCGAAATTCGAGGCCAGTGTGGTTCATTTGCGACTAAATAGCTAAATCAGTATAGTACCTTCCGAACGTCAGAATTACCCAAGGATAACAATAAGGTGACAGGCCTGCGCGACTCCCATTCACGTGTAGTAGCCGCTTAGGAAGTTTTGCCCCTTTTGTATGGTACGATCGGAGGATCTTTGAATATTTCGCTAAGCACTAATCCTGTGTTTTCAGGGAGACATTTCGTCAGAGTAAAGCCGTTAGAGGTCATATTTCTGTGTGGCTTCCGCTGTTATCCGCTTGTAATTTGCAGAGTTTGACACCTGTTTTTTTTGCCAGTTTTTTTCTCTTGATATTGCAAGATATGTTTTAGGTTCTCTCAAATGTTAGCTCTGGAGGAATAAAGTTTGAAATATTCCTTTGGCATCTCGTTTATTTGGATGGCTTATTTTCACTGAGTAATCTTACGTCAGGGATCCAAATGTAAATGTTTTGCTGCGTTTTCATTGAGGACAAAAAGCTTGACTCTAATTTGCATATATGGCGACTGTAACGCGATACTTTTGTTTACATTTCACCTCTGTTGTGCTTTCGAGATACGTTTGCTCGTACACTCTTTTCTTTTCTAAGGATGTTATTTTTCGGGCCCAGACTGAATATTCTTATTTTTCTGCCGATTTTAGGCTGAAAATATTCTTGTATTATTCTTACATTATAGCTTATGGCATTTTCGTTTTATTTAGAATTTATTAGGCTATCAAGTACAAGTGTTTGGTTTCTGGATCTGGATCGCGTTCAGCACATTGTGCATGTGCTCTGGACACCACTTTTCGTAGCGAGGCCAAGATGTCACATCAAAATATATTCTTATATAAAAAAGAGTTCATATCAAGACAATTGTTTTTTTTTAGTATCCGACTAGAACAATAACGTTCAATATTTTTGTTTCAATGAGCAGAAATAAAAGAAAGCGGGGGCAGCTTTAGTGATAACTATTACTAGTGTTAAAGATAATGTGATGAGAAGGCTCGGCTACCTATTTAAGCCTGGTTTCTAAGCTCCCCAAGAAAGTGATCCCAGAGGAGGTTGGACACGCGCCGAACTGCATCATGGGTCAATATTACAAAATGCTTCAGTTTACACGATCTCTCATGCTGTTCGGACCTACGGAGAGGCAATCGAAGATCCGTTAAAATTGGAATTTCTTTCTTCTTTTCGATGTAAATGCTGTTCTTTGAATGTTATTCTGCTCCTCAATTCTTCGGATTACCTTACCAACACATGATGATCGCTGAGGACGATAAAACACGAGTGTTTTTGCGATCGAGAACCAGAGTGAAGACGAGTGCACGCGTGATCGATCAGTCCTACAGACGCAGATGGATATATGCAGCTATTTTCTCTCTATATCCTGTCACTTTTAAACGTTTATCTCTGAAGTGATCCCAAAAAAAATTTTTGCAATCGGACACCTGTAATTGGACACCCACGTGATCGCGGGCCGATTACGTGACAAATAGGCGCGCAGAGAACCAATTACGATCGAGAATTTGTTATAGATACGATTAACCATGATAGCGTTACTGAGATGTCAGACATGCTTTATCGAGACAATAAAAATTTACTTTCGGTTTCGAGGCAGTAATATGCAAGCGAAGCAAAATTTGTGCTTACTCGATCGGCGTCAGTGCAAAGCGTGTTGTTCAGACTTATTGTTCGAACAAACAGAGTGTTTTCACATCAGATTTGTTTGCCACTCGTTGCAATCGGTCATGACAATGCTGCTAGCGTCACAGCTGTGTTTTGCTGTATTTCTGGCCAGCTTGCTTTCCACGCAAGCCGAGGGTAATTCATTTCCCTCATTCATATCTCGTCACAACAACAATCTTGCGTACGAGAGTGGCTTCATCAACATCACATGCAGCTGGAATTGCACCATTATTGACTCTGATTTCCCAAAATACTGGAAAACCATCTCTATCAACGACAGGCTGATCAAAGTCGTTGTCGAGTACGAGAAGAAGGTAACCGAGCAATGCGCCAGACAAGCGCCTCGTAACTTAAACGGAAACGGCACAGAATATTTCAATGTATGGCTGCCGGTCCTGCCGGAAACTAAAAAGCCTTCCAGTTTTCACCATGCCATGCAAGGATTGTTCAAGTTCATTTTTTCCTCCCATCCCGAAACACATGTAAACATTAAAGGAGTATGTCGTTTACTACCGCTTAAGACAGTTTCGACAGAGGTGACCTCTATTCGTAACGACGACTTCCTGCCCCGATTTGTTCGCAGCCATCTTGCAGACCATGGCCTTGAACTTCAGAGTAGTAATTGTAATGCCGAGATGAATGATTCCCAACCTTGTTTCGACGAAAGTGAGGAAGACATGAACAGTTTAGGCGGCCTCTTCAGTAAAGGAAATAGATGGTCCGATATAGTTCTTTACTCGTTAGTTTTTGTATTTATTATAGCTTTCGTCCACTACTCCCCCGCCTTTGTTTGTCTTTTCTCTCCTACAGTTGTAACGGAAAATGGTTTCAGTCAAATTGTTTTAGAAGGAGCCAGCCCATTCAGCGTCCGAAGTGTTGTTGGAAACTGCTTTCACTCGGAGCGAGACACTCCCTCGCAAAAGGCGAAGATTCTTTTCTTGAGAATTGTGTTACCTCTTCCATTTCTTTTACTTGGAATTTTTCTTGACCATGTAAGAAACCACGGCGACAAAAACTCCGTGGTTCCTTTTTTGTACAGTCCAGTCATGCTGTTTTTCTTTTGCTGTTATGTTGTTACTTCTATTGACGCACTTTTCAAACCGACAGATAAATCGAAACTTTGCTCCGTTTGCAAGACCATTCGGCCGGACTTCATCTGTAATGACATACTTCCACGCCGACTTCTGAATCACCTATGTTTACAACCACTTATATTAGTAACATCTTGGAGGTCGTTTGTCACACATGTTGTTGGTTATTGCAAGCTGCGTGTCTTGTTCAAGGTTCCATTTGTCGTTTTGATATCATCTGGAAAAATGTTGTTTGCTATTGCAGCTGGTATATTCAAGACATCTCCCATAGTAATCTTGTGTAATGCTGCCTCACCCATAGGTTCGAATTATGGTTTTCGTGTATGTCGGTATTTGGGTTTATTCTTCATAACAATACCAGCAATTTCTGGAGCGGTTCTCATCTTAGTCTTTGATGCATTTTGTATTCTTATGGCTCTCGACATGGCTTTTGCACTGTTATCCTCCCAGGACAGCCTTCCTTATGTTTCCCTCATTGTCCTCGTCTGTTATTACCTTTGGAGTAGCTACAACTCTTTTGCCAACAAATACCATGATCTCTCTCTGATACTCTTCAAATGCTATAAAGAACACCAGCGTGACCGAATCTCCAACTCTGAGGACGTGGTCACTGCAGATCCTGAAGCCGAAAGTACAGAGAACACAGAAAGTACTGCGAACCTTAACAACAAAGACAATGTGATAACAATTCCAAAGGATCTTTTTGACATGGCGTGTGAAAAACTTATGCCAGTCAGAGAAAGTGTTTGCATTCTATTTTTGAAAGTCATTTTAATTGTCTGCTTTGTTTTCTTGGTCTTTTTGATGATAATGAAATCCAAAACCGGAGCAACGCCACAGATGAAAGCTGTTTTGACCTTTTTCACGGGATCGTTTCCCAAGATTGCTGAAATTTACATTGATGGAGCCAGGAAGCGACAACTTAAGGCCATGATCATTCAAGAGAGAGCTCCAGTGATCGTACAAAGGTATCTAACCGGAGATGCTAGCTATGACCAAGAGCAAGACAGTGCTGAGATACATACGGAAGAAGTTATCATAGTTGATGAAAACGAAGACTCACGGTTGATCTAGTGAACATGGAGACATCATGATTGAACTACCGGAGACAAAACGCATCATGGCTCTTACACAAATGATGTTTTAAAACACCAAGCCGAGCTAACCAACGGCTTTGCAGTAAAAGAGATCGTTGTCTTCATCGTTACCACAGTCAGTAATGTAGTATGAGGAAGCGTATCGATCAGTATCGCTATCAGTATTAGTGTTGAATTAATATTAGTATAATAGTACATTACAATGTTGACACTCCCTGAAAAGGGCTATTCAGTGACGATTGTAAAATATTACAATGAAAACAAATTCAAGCATATACATTGAAGTCTGATACGCATTAACATTGGTACTAGCATTACCACTAGCATTAGCATATATTGGTATTGCTGGTTTTCATGTGACGTCATGGCGGCCATGTTAATAGCCTATCTCTCTCCTGGGATTCAACTTCATTTTTATGCAAATTCTGCGAGCAAAAAAATTGTATTGAATTGAGCTCCAACATGGCCGCTTTGTCACGTGGTTGAAAACCAATAATTGGCGTCACTATTGGTGGTGGTAACTTTTAAGTGATACAGATACCAGACTTGGCAAAGGACGACTGTGTTAATCGCTGAAATATTATAAGTGGTATTAAAAGAGCTATTGTATCGGTCCCAAGAAACATGAGTGATTAATAAGGACAGGCACCGTAAACCTTCCTCTGAATGACAGTAGTATGTTCCTGTGACTGCGTAACAGCTGATAGGTGAGAAAAATAGGCACGCAAGCTTGCCTACTTTTATATAGTTGAGCAGCCGTAAATATCAACAGGTCACTTTGCCCACAAGCCTTTACAACAGGTCAGCCCGTCAATGCCAAATTTGCCCCTGGAGTGATGCAATGTGGTTCCAACAGTTGAGGTTGTGAATAGATCTTCAAATGACATTTAGGAGTTCTGGAGATTGGTTTGCGACACCGAAACAGCAAATTGTCCAATGTGTTTTTCTAGGCAAAGATGATTCATTACGTTGGCTGTAAGGCGATCCCCTCCACACAGTAATTCTTTTATCATGTTTCATGTCGTTAGACAACAGACCACAAGTTTCTCTGAGTTACAAGCTGATAAACCACGCGGGATGTTGGTAGAACACGAGAAGAATTTGTAAATCACGAGCCGCAGGCGAGTGGTTTACGAGTTTTTCGAGTGTTCTACCAACATCCCAAGTGCTTTATCATCCTATAACCCATAGAAACTTGTGGTCTATATTGCTTTTATATAATCATTCAGAGGACGCGCGATTTTTCTGTTGGTTTACCGGCGCAATAACCCACAGCTGATTGACCAATCAGAGCGCGCGCATTGATTTGGTTATTCAAATAATATTGCATCATACCAGATTAACTTCAGTTTTATTGCAATAAATTTCCTAGAGATAATATTCTTTTTCGCAGCAATGTACAACTAACAGGAGCCCATCACCTGACAACTAATTAACAGAATTGATTAATCAGGAAGCACTTTCCCCTTGTTAAGGGACATCTTCACTGGGCAGTTTGTATTGCAACAAAAGTGTCACTGCTTTTTGTACAGCACAATACTTTGTCTCTATTATGACGCACTGATTTGCAAGAACAGTATCCCTGTAAATTAAAAGCTCGATGTTTACACACTGCAAACTCTGCAGTGCAGTCCTCCTTGTGTTCTTTAATATGCCATCCAGTTTGCATCCAGACGTTCCACATCACAAAGTACCTAAGCCATTTCCGAGTGCAGTTCACTTTCCATTTCAACGTACGACCGTGCGCAAAGTTTCCTCAAACGAATGTTAGCTTCATTTGCATGTATTTTCATAAGAGAGTGTGTGCAGTCTCACTTTGATAACGAGGTTGGTCAACGTAACTCAGAGTGGGCTTCTTTCGAAATATCAAAATTGAGCTTGAAAAGCGAGGCCCAGACGACAAAAACAATAGAAACGAATTGCAAAGAATGTGAAAGATGGTCAACGTAACTTTTATTTTCTTTTTTTTTATGTTCACTGTGCTTCGCTATCAAGCTGAATTCTGATATTTCAAAAGTAGCCTGCAAGCCAGGCCAATCTATTACTAAAGAGTTCCACTATTTGTTTAATAGTTTGCATAAACAAGAAATTTGTGTAAACAAAAATTGCCCAATGTTTGATATAACAATACTTACATTAAACCAATGACTTTAAAATTTATAAAAACAATTAACACCTAACACATTTAAAACAACACATATAATATCTAATATCTGAATGTTAATTACAAAAATAACGATGCATTTAAAATGCATCCCACCAACAACATTTAAATAATCTGAATAAATTGTAATCATAATCAATTTAATTTTAAATTTCATATATTACGTTAATTTGAATTATTGTACTATGTTGAGTTTTGATAATCTTCATTGACCATTCTTGCAGGTAATTATAAATTATCCCTTTTGTAGCAAGAAGAAATAACACGAAATCAGGGAAGAGGGCCCAATTGTTCAATAGCCATTAACGCTTTTTAAAGCGAAAGCACTGCTGAATTTGGAAGCAAATGTTAAGTTTACATTAAAATGATTCCAAGTCAAAACCAAAGGTTGAAAATGTTTCCCAAATGGTAAACTACACCGGAATCTGGGCCTGGGATACATGAAATACAGTAAACACCCGCATTTAAGAACACACGATTTCGGAGATCCCTCTGATTGAGTTCCCAGATATCGGGTGCTCTGTGATACCCTGGTCCCAGAGGCTTTCTTTTATTCTTTATTGGCAAATTTTGCGACGCGAACCGCTTCTTTTATTTTTTTTATTGGCACGAAGCGCTGAGAGTGGAGAAAAGAAAGCTCGATTAGCGCTTCACGTCCCAAATTTCCAAATAAATGAAAAAAGATAATATTTAAAGAAAGCCTTTGGGACCAGGGTAGCTCTGTGACAAATCGGCCTCAAAATGTTCTTACATTTTTATCCAGTAATAGTATCCAAACACGTTGCTAGAGGTATAATTAGCATATTTTAGGAAATTAAATAAATAATTATTCTGTAATTTGTTTATATTAACAAAACACGAGAAAATACTGAAGATACGAACCGCGCGATTAGCGTTATATATTAAATTAATATAGGATAGGATATTAACTTATCCAAATATTACCTGGACCCTCGACCCTCGACCCTCCATCCTCGATATGTTACCCTCGACCCTGCCCTCGACCCTCGACAAAAATCTACACTCGATAATTTGGTTTCATCATAAGCCACCGTAAAGAGAATCTAACTTCCCATAGGATAAAGGTGTCGTCAATGCGCGGTTATAAACATAACGAGACAACGCATGTTGTTAAAACTTTCATTTAAGAACTTGCACAAGTGACGGTTACCTAAAATACAATTAAATTTAAACCAAAAGTCTGTGGTGTCTTTTCTCAGAAAACGAAAAAGATAAGTTCAAAGGTGTCAAAAAATAATGAGTAACTAACTGTTACTCATTTGTGAATTTTTGGACCGTAGGTCTTTTCAGATCCGATACGCTGCGTTTTAAGCATGGTACTGGCCATGCGGTTGAATGTTTAAATGTTTAGGCTGGCCTTGTCCAGCCACATTTATTTTTTTCTTTTCGAGACACCAATCGTGACACTTTGGTCTTCTTGCGCTCCGAAACACGTGCTGTGGCAACACGTGTTTCGGAGCGCAAGTGAGTTCAAAGTACGGAACTTGATATAGTGAACGGGTCATTTTGCAATTTATGTGCGTTGGCTCTTTGGCTGGCGTTACATATATTCGCTACACAGTGCTGACGAGCTCCAACAAGAGCGAAACAGCTGTCCACTGTTGCGATCCTGCTTTATTAGCCTTGCAGTCTTTTGCCAAAAAAATAATGTTCGCGGACAGTGATTGGTGGAGTTCGATCTGCTTTGTAGATTTCTCTTTTTCCAATTCGTTGGTCACCGGCGTAAAATTTTAAATCAAATGGTTAAAAAAGATCGGAAAAAAATTGTTTGCAGGAAGGTGTGGTTCCACCCCCACCCCTCCCCCAGGAAAATAATGATCCGTCTTTAAGGGACCTGAAGATGAGAGATCCTGGGAACTAGATGCTGCGAAACTTCTTCGAATGTTGACTTGCAAAAAAGATTTTCAAGCTTCCTGCTAGCTGTAGTTTAGTGTTTTATGCCATTATGGTAAATTCACATGTGAGAATCATGCCTTTTGGGACATCTTGGAGCCGTGAAGGCAAGTCACTCGTTGTGACACTTAAGGCGGCGAAATACGAGATACAAAAACCCTAAACTTGTCGCGCAACATTGTTTCGTTGCAAGTTTTTGTCGATGTTTCCCGCTTTTCACCTTGCGTGATCAACTTGTCGCGCAACAAAAACATTTGTTGCAGGTTGAAAGAAGTTGTTGCGAAAAGTAGAGCACGGGTCTACTTTGAGCAACAAATTTTGGCCTTGTTGCTCGTTTTTCATCAAACTCACAACTTGTCGCGCAACAAATCTGCTCGTGCCCTAGCAAATCAACCAATCAGCGCGTCGCATTTCTTCAACCCACAACAAATGTTTTTGTTGCCGGTCAAGTTGATCACGCAAGGTGAAAAACGGGAAACATCGACGAAAAGTTGCAACGAAACAATGTTGCGCGACAAGTTGAGGGTTTTGTATCTCGTATTTAGCCGCCTTTAGCGATCCGTATACCGTACTTGATCTTGTTTATACGTAATCCGCTGATCTCGATGACACGTCAGTAGATTTGAGCCAGTCATCGAGGTCGAGCCAACTTTGTCCGAAAAGCCATCTTCTAGCATCTGTAGTTATTTTCAAGGGACTGCTGGAGCCTCAACTGGCAATTTTCAATATGTCTATGTAAAATGCACACGACTAACTTCCATTTTGCTATTTGATGTCAGATGATGTAACATGCCATTGATAATCAAGGCTAATATTAAGCGATACCCTTTTCAGAAAAGAATCATGCATAGTATAATTTCGTATGTGAAAACTTACACTGATGAGACTAAATGGCTTTTGACAAAACTACAATAGTTTCGAAGACAAGGTCAGTGAACATTAAAGGCTTATTAAATGATGCGAATTTCAAAGGCATACACTGAATTGAAGAACGTTTTTAATTTCCAACCACTTGCCTGTATAGCTGGGGATGGATTGTGTCCATATCCTGGGGGGGGGGGGGGGTTACTCCCTTATATGGGCTATATAGGTATGTGCGGCCCCAAAGGGTAGGGTTTTTCAGCCGTTTAGGTCATAAATAGGGTATCGATTTTAGCTGATTTCGGCCATTTTGGTCATAAATAGGGTAGGGTTTTTGTACTCTAGCCCTACGATGGGTATGTTCTTAAACTTAGAAGCCACTTTTTCATCATTATTGAAAAGAAAAGCAACAAAAGCCCTTCACAAATTATGTTTACGGTAATTCAACATTGGTCTGATGTAAGGTTCAGGTTATAAATAGAGCTTCGAAATTTTGGTCAGGTCATAAATAGGGTAGGGAATATCGCAGATTTTAGTCATAAATAGGGTAAGGGTTTTAGGAAGCGGGCCGCACACCCCCACCCAATTTTCCTGGGACTACCCCCCGGGGCTTCAGGTCATGAATATTGCTTCCAATTTTTGGTCAGGTCGGTCAGGTCATAAATAGGGTAGGGAATATCGCAGATTTTAGTCATAAATAGGGTAAGGGTTTTGGGAAGCGTGCCGCACACTCCCCGGCACCCAATTTTTTCGGGGAGTATCCTCCCGGGAGAAAGCTTAACGGGGTTGCCCCGTTAAGCATCAGCCTTGCATCATTGTTTGCTGTTCTTTTATTTTTGGCTGATCAGATCTTTTACAGATCCTACGTAAGCAGGCAGCATTTTCGCGTTGCGATCCTTTGCATCATTATGTTCAACTTCCTGCAACCCTCAAAATATACCTGCCGGGATAAATCACTATCCAGCGGATAGCGTGTTTTGTTTTGTTAACACTTATCCACTGGATAGCAATTTATCCGGGTGGATAGCGTTATTAACTGGCACCTGATTGTGTACTTACCGTAAATTTGTGTTTTCCTTGGTCTCGTGCCTCGGTTTGAGATATTTTGCTGTTCTGTCGAAACCTCTTCGGCCGTAGTTATCAGGGTATTTTTAAGGGTAAAGGACAAATCACCCTGCGAGCATAGCCTCTTTTATGTTATGTATCGTAAAAAAGGTGGATCTGCTTGCAGGGTGAGGACAAATATTCATATAAAGCAAATACATCACGCGGGGGAATTTATCATATTTTGATCGAAATTCAGGTGTACACAAACTTGGACAGCCTCAATGATTGCTCCACTATTGACCGATACTAGACAACATAGTCCACAACATAGGGACGCAAGGCTGCACTCAAACTCTGAACAGTGATGAAATTTTGGAAACGTTTCCGCGGGTGTTTTGTTTTCCAATGTCGCGTATCAACGAAAACGGTAGTAATACAACATTTTTTTAAAGAAAATTGGGAACTGTCATATCAAGCTTAGTTGATACATTATATTTATCAAGGTTTGCTTTGTTTATTAGAATTCAAGAGACTATGATCTACATAGTCTCTTGTAGAATTACATTGAGCTGTTACCAGCCAGACAGCTGCTGAAACATCATGCAGTCTGCGATAGTAGCGGTAAACAGCAGATTAGCAGGTGTTGATTCTGGATAACTTTTCTGACTAAGTTTATGACAAGAACAAATTTGATTAGCTTTTAGGTTGATCTTATAGCAAAAATTTTTCCGAAAAGTGTCATAGACGTCTTTGAAGAAAAAAGAGGTTTCAGGTGTAAAACCCCATCGTCAGCACTGAAGAAGGATCATACAACCGAAACGTCAGTTTCCACAAAGAACTTTATGACGCGTTTTGATATTTGTTGTAATATCAACCTATAAGCTAGTGAAGTTCTCATTCATAACTAGCCGTTTCTTTGGTTTTGACGGAGTATCTCAGTATCGAGTCCAAGAAACGTTTCAACGAGAAGGCAGTATTACTCAGTAAACAGCCCTACTTAATTAATTGAGACTTGCTCTCAGAAACTGAAACATTTTGCGCGAAGATAAATGGTTTGCACTTACTGCGCCTTTCAGTAACTCAAAGGACGACCGACCAATGCGTGTTTCGCTACCGCCAAACAAATGTTCGGCGGCTCCTCACAGCTTCCGACCACTGGCGACCACTGTTTCGTTGTCTGAACTGTGCTCAAAGATTTGATTACCACGTGCTCGGAAGTAGTCGGAAGCTGGGAGGAGTCGCCAAATATTTGATTGACAGTAGCGAAAAACGCATTTGTCGGTTGAGCTTTGAATTTTATGGTCCGCATGTTATTGAAAGGCGCAGTAATTCTATTCTCATGAACTGCACGTACTGCAAATTAGAGTCAAGCTTTTTGTCCTCAATGAAAACGCAGCAAAACATTTACATTTGGATCCCTGACGTAAGATTACTCAGTGAAAATAAGCCATCCAAATAAACGAGATGCCAAAGGAATATTTCAAACTTTATTCCTCCAGAGCTAACATTTGAGAGAACCTAAAACATATCTTGCAATATCAAGAGAAAAAAACTGGCAAAAAAAAACAGGTGTCAAACTCTGCAAATTACAAGCGGATAACAGCGGAAGCCACACAGAAATATGACCTCTAACGGCTTTACTCTGACGAAATGTCTCCCTGAAAACACAGGATTAGTGCTTAGCGAAATATTCAAAGATCCTCCGATCGTACCATACAAAAGGGGCAAAACTTCCTAAGCGGCTACTACACGTGAATGGGAGTCGCGCAGGCCTGTCACCTTATTGTTATCCTTGGGTAATTCTGACGTTCGGAAGGTACTATACTGATTTAGCTATTTAGTCGCAAATGAACCACACTGGCCTCGAATTTCGATCTAGTATACTTCAGGACTCTCTGAGCTGTTTTTTCCCCCAAAATCCATCTTCAGGATCTCTGAAAGCGTTTTCAATTTGTTTTAGATCATAATCTCGGCCATTTCGAAGCGAGCTAATTTAATCGAGCTGAAATAGTAATGGAGGCCGGCAAATACAAACGCTTTTCAGGGACGCTTGAACTCGAGATCTAAACCAAGGACAAAGCTCGTGGCAAAGACGCCGATCCCGCAAGTCCTCGCGCCCGTGTCCCTTTGCTGGCCTCCCATGAGCGTTTGGGGGAAAAACGTCGATCCCTTGTGGGCGTGCAAGCGATCAAATCGAGATTTTTTGCGGCTATATACCGGAAATACCTACATTCTCTCTTCTTCTCTCTCTATTACGCGGGGAGTCCTAAGGTGCCTCCTCGGGTTTTTGGCCCTCTGGGGCCAAAAACCCTGCGGGGGCAATGATGAGGCGCTAGAGTGGAGACGTGTGCTTTGGCGCTCCGTGGAAAAGTTTTCGTAGAAAACGCACTGAAATACCTCTCCTGCTCCCTAGTTTAAACGTTTTAGTTTCAAAACGTGTAGAAGCAGGATGCCACCGAGAAAGCCTCAGACGCAAGGAAAGCGTGCGAGAGAAAGTGGTTCTAATAGCGACCAAGATGGCGACACTATTTACCTTGAAATGCTAGGACGGATTTCAGCGCTGGAAAGCAAAGACAAAGAAAACACGAAGAGGTTAGAAAATATGCAATCTGTGCTCGACCAAGCAAATGCAGAAATCTCTCTGCTACGCGTGCAAGTCAGGTCGCTGGAAGAGTCCCTTAAATTTACACAAGCAGAGCATGAAGAGGTCAAGGAGAGAGTTAACACGTGCGAAGAAGATCAAATGAGGAATGAAGATGAGCTTATCCGACAGAATATTTACAGCAGACGTTGGAACTTAATCATTTATGGGATAGAAGAGTCCGAGACAGAGAATTGTGCAGTTCAAGTCAAAGATGTGATGTTGTCCGCTTTAAAGATCAACGAAGAAATAGTCAACTCAACGAAATTCTGTGGCGTGCATCGTTTAGGTAAGTCTAAACAAATTAGTGGAAGACCCAGACCGGTTATTGCGCGTTTTACCTGTCGAGAAGATCGAGAACTGGTTTGGCGACAAAGATTCAACCTAAAAGGCAGTCGTTATAGTCTTGCCGAAGACCTGCCTCCGGCTGTACGGAAAATCAGAAAAAACGATATTAGTACCAGCAATGAAGGAAGCACGAAAGACAGCGGGTACGAGAGCTACAATCACTGGAGACCGTCTTATTGTAAACGGAAAGCGTTACACTTTTGACAAAATTCCAAAAAAATGGAGTGGACACAGCGAAAGCTGAATCACAAGGTTATGTCAGACTTGTCTTTTTTTTTTTTTTTTTTTTTTTTTTTTTTTTTTTTTTAGAATTTTCATTTTTATTGCAATTACAAAAAAGAAACATTAATATACGCACATTAAAGCTAGAGTTACACACATTTTAAAACTAAAAATACATTAAATAAAGAAATAAAATTAATTAATTAATAAATATAAGTTTACTACCAGGTTAATAATTACATTTCATTCCAATATTACAATATTACAATCTTGTATTCTAAAGTCCTTAGACACACACAAAGATGACGTTAGAAATACTAACATTTGAAATAATAATAGTACTAATAATACATATCTATTGTATAGGTTTAATTATCCATTTTTTTATTAAAATATTCTTGTTTTGTGATTTTTACTTTCTATTTCATACTTAATTTTAATTTTGGCTTTAAACCCCTCAATTTTGGGAAGGGTTTGACTTCTTCTGCAGTCCCACAAGAACAATTTTCCAATAATTATGAAGTAATTTAATAAATCAAGTAAAGGGCATTTTTCCCGAAAATATCCCAAATAAAACATCTTTTAGGGAGAGGTGGATTTGATGATTTGATAATAGGTGCCAGTATGATGCAAAATCTGTCCAGAATTGTCTCGTGTGGGAACAGTTATAAAAGAAATGATTTGAGGTTTCCGACTCAGTTTTACAAAACGTACACAAATCGTTGCTTTTGTAACCAATTTTACATAATTTGGTATTTGTATAAAGAATAGAGTTTATAACTTTATATTGAAAAGCTTTTACGTAGGATTCAAGTGCAACAGAATGTGGTAATACGAAAGATTTGATTGATTTGATCGATTGTAAAATCAAAATCCCTCTGCAGTTTGACAGTGATATTGGCGGTTTTGTCATAAAATTGTCCGAGAAATTCAAATTTTGAGACCAGACATTCGCCCTTTGCTGGTTAGAGTTTTACTACAATGTACGTAAAAGCTTGATATCATAAAACAACGGCTCATAACCTTCCAAACTTCTTCCCACCTTGGAACGTGGCTTTCTGACAAAGGAGCATCCTTAATATCTACCCGTACCTTTTGGTAATTTGGTTAGAAACGCTTGGCCCCCCCCCCCCCTTCGCTCATTCGAGAACACCAGACTATTAAGAGGTATATGTTATCGGGAAAAGAAGCGAAACAAAATATAGTCCTCAAGCCCCAAGTCATGACTGATTGCATACTTCGCGAACATTAGCGATGTCGCGTTTAGCAAAATCACTCCTTTAGACTTATGGAGAATTTTTCTCCAAAGTATTTCTCTGGCTCTGTAACAATATTAATTCCTCAAAACACGGCCGGTCATGCTGGATCTGGCATTCACTTAGAGCGAAAAGCCAGGGAAGAGACCATTAGCATTAAGTGGCCAAGTAGAGGAAACCCCGATCACAAGACTTTAGGACGTTTATTTCATCTATAACGATCCGAAACACTTCTAACAAGTTCTGGGGTAGAAGAATTTTATTGAAAAGGACTTGACAGATATCAAAAAGCCTATATTCAATATATGCGTCCTTCGACGACGGCCCTATCCTACTCTTCATCCATGGCACAAAGTAATGTCCAATAATCAAATCCTTCGATGTTGATCTCGAAGTTTGTTTATCATTTCTCACTACAATAGTGCCTAACCTGGCACCAAAAAGAATGTATGTAAGTGAACTACTGAATTCGATTGCCCTTTTCAAGTATATCTGCTCGGATACGAGTTGTGCGATAAAGCCTAAAACTCTGTGTGTCTAGCAATAATATGATTATGAGAGGAGGACCGAGGATTTCCACACAACAAGATAGATGCTGCATTGCAATGATTACATCTTTTGAGGTTAGGATGCCGCCTAACAGAGATGTATTTTTTAAAAAAAAAAATGATTCAAAGCCTAGACCTACATCGGACGGCAGATATTTACTCTAGTAGCGCGGTCCCTAAGAAAACACAGTTGGTGCGGCATACATTACTCTTCTCAGCCCCTGTAACTATGATGTCAAAAGATCTTAACCTACCCTCGCCCTTTCTACTATCGAACTTCTGCAATGGTGGTCAGAATTTCGGGATACCTTTGCTGAAGAAAAAGATTATCAAACATTATTTGGAACAATAAAGAAAATAAGAATAGATAACAAAACCGGTCTATTTCAAAAATTATCGCGACAAGCAGGAATCACGTACACGCATGATCTTCTTTTTGACCGGGATATAAACGTGCCTTTACTTATCTCTCGAACAAGATAAACAAAACCAATTTTCTTCAGTGGGCGGGTCTCCGACACTCTATACCCTCACAGCGTAAAGTTCGCGAATGTACCACTATCAACCCTATCTCCCTCTTTTACATTTAAAAATAACACTTTCGATATAAGACAGAAAAGATCAAAAGATTACTATTCTCTGCTTATTTCCAGAAAGGCTCAACATCCCAATATCACCGTCAAACTGCAGAGGGATTTTGATTTTACAATCGATCAAATCAATCAAATCTTCGTATTACCACATTCTGTTGCACTTGAATCCTACGTAAAAGCTTTTCAATATAAAGTTATAAACTCTATTCTTTATACAAATACCAAATTATGTAAAATTGGTTACAAAAGCAACGATTTGTGTACGTTTTGTAAAACTGAGTCGGAAACCTCAAATCATTTCTTTTATAACTGTTCCCACACTAGACAATTCTGGACAGATTTTGCATCATACTGGCACCTATTATCAAATCATCAAATCCACCTCTCCCTAAAAGATGTTTTATTTGGGATATTTTCGGAAAAATGTCCTTTACTTGATTTATTAAATTACTTCATAATTATTGGAAAATTGTTCTTGTGGGACTGCAGAAGAAGTCAAACCCTTCCCAAAATTGAGGGGTTTAAAGCCAAAATTAAAATTAAGTATGAAATAGAAAGTAAAATCACAAAACAAGAATATTTTAATAAAAAATGGATAATTAAACCTATACAATAGATATGTATTATTAGTACTATTATTATATCAAATGTTAGTATTTTAACGTATCTTGTGCGTGTTAAGACTTTAATACAAGTATTGAATATGGAATATGGAATGAAATGTAATTATTAACCTGGTAGTAAACTCATATATTTATTAACTAATTAAGATCGTATTCTTTATTTAATGTATTTTAGAATGTTTCTAAAAATGGTAGTGTATACTCTAAGAGCTTTAATGTCGCGTATACTGTGAATGTTCCTTTTTGTGTGAATTGCGATAAAACATGAAAAACTCTAATAAAAAAAAAAACAAAAAAAAAAAAAAAAAAAAAAAAGACAACGTATGAAATAACTCTGGTGATTCAGCTTCCGTCGCTGTCGGGTCCAATCCCTATTTTTTGGAATTTTAGGTTCAAAAGTGTAACCGGTTCTTCAGTTCCTAAATAAGAACCGAGATTCTCCAGTGATTGTAGCTATTGTACCCGCTGTCTTTTCCGTGGCTTTCTTTCATTGCTGGTACTAAATATCGTTTTTTCTAGATTTTCCGTACAGCCGGAGGCAGGTCTTCGCAAGACTATAACGACCTACTGCCTTTAGTTGAATCTTTGTCGCCAATCGAAACAAACAAACCTAGTTCTCGCTCTTCTCTCGGACAGGTAAAACCCGCAATA
>JAHPZR010049516.1:37500-42845 GCA_019787425.1 Platygyra sinensis | reverse complement strand
TCCTTCCACTGTTACAATGTTCTCTTCAAGAGAGACTCTTGCTGCAGGGACTTTTCATCCTTGTTTCCAGCGCAAACTAATATCAACAGGTAATTTTTTTTTTTTTAGCTGCAGGACTGCAAAAACTATCTCACATAGTCATTTGAAATGTGTGGAAGTCGTTAATGATCATATACCAGAAAAATGTCTATTAAACTCTCCTCGTGGTGGAGGTAGAATCCAATTCTTTATGCTTTTTATTAGGGTGAGGTGAAACGCTAACCTTACGCGGGATTGCCAAAACATATAAACCCCAAGATTTAACGATCATTTTGGACTTTTTATGTGAATGGTCCCAGAATTGTGGTTGTAGAAAAATCCAAAAAGACTTCATTGTTGGCAAACTCAATGTTTATAGGCTCCTTCTGTCGGCCATGGATCGCAAACTTGGAGTTAGGTCGGACTTCAAAAAACAGTCATTTGTGTGTTCCTGCGGTGATCTCATCTGTTCAGTGTGTATCGGGGGGGGGGGGGCCACGGTTACATTCTGAGCTAAGCGGCCTTGTCCGGCATAAAAACCACTTCTGTGTTGTTGCTTATGGATATGTATGGTCTAGACAGCTTGACTCTTTGTTGTGTTCTAGAAATTAAAGCGGGACCATGTCTTTCCAACAATTTCTTTCCGAAAATTACCCGGTGAACATATTGAACGCATTACAAGCCGTTCATTGTGTTTGAGGTGAATTTAGTTAGCCAATGATTTCTCGCAAAATATATGTAGACTTAAAAAATTTTTTGTCGTGCATTCCTTTTGTTGGGTGATAAAAATGTTCTCTGCCCAATCAAGAACTATGACAAAAAATAGTTAATTGGCTATAAACTAAATTCTCTGCCTTCACTTTCAGAAGGTTAAAATGCAATTTGTGATTTGAAGAGGAAAGTTTAAGGATATTCTATTAAAAATGTTAGCCTTTAAACAAGTTATGTATACATGATATGAAAAGATTTAATGACGATGGTTTCTCCGGAATTTTTGCTGACAGGTCATGGTTTCGGTTTTCTTGGAAAGCTTGGCAGGTTTAGGCCCCGACTAAAAACTAGGAAATCTTGTTTTTTCCCTTTGAATCATGATGTTTTTCAGAGGTTGCTAAATTAGTGCGTGAAGCAAACAAAGTAGGTACACTGTAAATGTATATTTCTCATCCGGGCGTGCCCTGCAAAAACAACAATGCGTGAAATGACCAAACTGACTGCCCGTAGTTGAGGTACTGAGGAAACGCGAGCGGCGACAGGCAACTTTTTGTGGTTGTTTCAATTTCGCATTGCAGATTTAGTCTGAGCACGGAAGACACATCTGCAAATTTCTCTGGTTAAACAGTAACTTCAAATTTTTGACTATTATAGGCGTCGTCCTCGCCGTTCGCCTTCACTTGTAAGCTCCCTAACAAAATGTTTTGGCCGCCGCGTTGTAAGCCGCGCTGGCCAAACGAGGACACAATGGTTCGGAAAAAATGATTCACGGATGTGCATTGTAATAAACTGACTTCCGAAGAAGTCTGAGGAAGAATGTTCTTACAATAGGCAATGAGTAACTCTATGTCCTCTTCCTTCCAATTTCTTTCTTCCTTTCTTTTTCTTCCCTTTTCAATGACCTGCTTGTGGCTCTGGCTATTTCGACTTCGCGGTCAGCCATTCATGATTGTCGCACGCTCGCCCATGGCTGGGAAACATTTTTAATGTGCAGCACTGAAAACTCGCCAAAATTGCTTCATGAAGACTAAACTGTGAAACGTGTGTTTGGGAAGTAAAACTTCAATTTCGGAAGCAATAATTTTGGAAGCAAAATTTCCAATTTGTGTCTGAGAAGCAATACTTTTTTTTGGCCTAAGGCAAAACATTTTTGTTTCCGAACAGGAGAATTCTACATCTGTTTCCCGCGAGGCTAAACAGGGAAACATTTGCCCCAGCAACAATGTTTCCTAATTTAGCCAGACCTTAAGTATTGTCGCAGGGAGACTAAAAAACTGATTTACAAGAAAACTGCCTCGTTGCATTTCTCAAATATGTCATTGTAATTATCACTGATGATCATAATTGGATAACGGTCAGTTGAAGTTGATTGGTCGAACATCAATGACGTGTATCTTTCACGAGTCTTTATTATTCTCAATATCAATGGATCCAGACGTCATGTACAAGCATAGTTAATAGAGGGGAATGGTTATGAAACCCGTCAAACTTCTTTGTTGTATGTTTTTGTTCGCTTTTTTAGCCTTGACCCTGCACAAAACACAATAGTAACGTGTTGGTTACGTAATTCATGCACAGTGTACACCTAATTGCAATAACGTTGTCATAGAAAAAAGCAAAAAGCAAAAAGCCAAATAGGAATTAATTAGGGAAATTTAAATTTCCATTGTTCTCAGATACTGTACATGAATGAAAAATATAATGTAAATGAATGACATGAATAAAAAAATGTATTTTTCATTCATATACAGTATCTAAGAACAATGGAAATTTAAATTTCCTCTAATTAATTCCTATTTGGCTTTTTGCTTTTGCTTTTTTTCTGTGACAACGTTATTGCAATTAGGTGTATGAGCGCAAAACAAAAGATTTTGCAGGGTCGTGGACCTTCCAACATAAATCTTGGCATCTTTGTTTGTTCCTTTGATGTTTGCCGGGCTTCATAATCATTCCTCTTTATTAACTATATATGGTACAAGTAAGCATGACCACTCAAGATTCTTTAAGTTTCTTAACCCTTTCGAGTTTCTATAAAGGAATAAAACTTCGTTGCAATGACTTTTAAAAATATACTGTAAACTATTAACTTTGATAAACTATAGTCTCATTTTGCTGTAGCTGACGGTGCTTGTAAAGGGGCCTCCAGGAGGACTCTGGGAGACGGATGCACCATAAGTGACGACTGCAGCACGATCACGTGCAAAATGGATTTTGTCAACGAGCCAATCACTTTTAAGCTCAAGGTAATCGAAAATTTGTAGCATTTTGGTCTCACCCTTGCTCATAAATATTTTTGCTTTCATTATAGATCACACTAAACATGATATCAATTTTATTGCCCGTTAGGTCGATAAGTGTGATGACCCAGTGAGTGTAACCGCGTCAATGGACGTCCCAGATCTGCGTATCACCTGGTCTCATACTTACACCAGTGATGACATTGTTGAAGTGCCAGGCTTCACTGCATCCTTGCCCTCTGTCGTTTCCGCTGGCGTGTACGTACAAGTCGGGCTCACTCCCAAGGGCGACGAACTCCGTGTAACGGTTGGTGCTCCGTATAAAATGCACGACCATTCATGGTATTTTTGTGAGCCGCAAAAATCTAGTTACAGTTTTGCAACGTGATCTTCTCAAACTCCAAGAAGTTACATTCGCGTTAATTTCTTATCACGAGAAAACCTTTGCCGGGGATGTATTACGAGAACAACGTTTTACAGCATGAGTTCGCATATTTCGTAACGTAGTTTAGAAATTTAAAAAAATGCTAAATCTTACTGACCTTACTCGTGGCGCAAATTACTTGCCTCTTCTTTCCGTCTCAAGAGAAATAAAATCTTCAGCTTTCTACAAAATCCTGTGCCGAATACCACTAATCATTTCAAACTGAAACAATTCCCTGATGAAAAGAAATCTGTCACAGTAATTCATTGCGTTTTTATAAAGGGATACAAAATTGAGCGATGTAAATACGTGGAACACACTGGACTATATTAGTGACAGTGTCGCACATTGCCTCAACTTCGTTCCCAGGGTCCTTGAAAGTACTTTCTCAAGGTAGGGAGAGGACCCTGGGAACGAAGCTGGCGGTATCTGTGGTAGACACTTGAATGACGTCATTCCATTCTGTGTACTCTAATCCAGTGAGAGGGCGAAAAATCTGATGTCAGTTTTGTCGTCTGTTAACAGGTAAAACTGCTGGCTGGAGGAGAGATTTTGGGAAAAGGAGTTTATCCTGTGAAGGCGACCGTGATGGAGGGAGACCTGCCAATTGATACCAATGCCTGTGGTACGTATGTTCTACCTTGTTTTTCCTTAAAACAACTTCTTTACAAGACAAAAAACGTTTTACAAATATCACCTTAGCCTCTAATCTGATCACATGTTAAATTCTTTTAGGTTTTCCATATGTTTTGATTCCTAATTATTTGAAGTGATGGAAAAATCCACAAGAAAGTCCTGCTTAATCTTCCTCCCTCTCAACCATTTTTATTTAATTAAAATTCATTATTAACAATTTAACCTCAATAACAAGAAACCTTCGATTTAATATATTGCTCATTTATTGCATAAAAAACACGTACGTCTTGATATGTATATCTTATAATACTTTTCATGTAAAAACATTTCTCTATTCAGGTGTCTTCGCTTGGTGGCATGAAATGAGCGATGTTAGCAAGGGAGCTGTGATTGGCGGTTCGATTCTCTTCGTCATTATTCTGATCATCTGCTGCTATTGCTGCTGCTGCAGGTCCCGACCGAACAACCAAGGGGTCATCTTCATGCCATCTGCTGGTGGCCCTTCTGTCCTTACAACCAGAAACAACGCCAACGTTGCTATTTGATCGCTGGCCCATAACACTTAAGACAACCCCTCCTTTGCTAAAACCATGTCCGAACGAGAACCCTTATTCCTTACTGCGCGTGCTTATATGTAGACAGAGGTATCTCACATTTTGTCCTTAAGTAGTAAAATTGGGCTTCCCTATTTTGTAAATTTAAAATGTTGCGGCAGTTTTTCGTTTGCCGCCTTTTGGCCTCTTTCTCTAAACAACAAAAAGAAGCCGTTGTTACTGAGTTTTCCGATGTAAAATTTTGCCACAATTGTTTTGGACATATTTTAGTAAGTCTCAAGGCTATTTTTAAACAAATGTGTTGACACTAAATTCGAGTGTAGCTCACTCCATATAGTCAGTTTGCTTAGACGTTTGATAATAAAACGCTGCACAAGAAAACTGTAACATGGGCTGGAGTTTTTGTTTTAATTAGGAGATTAAACTACAAAACTGGTCGTTAGTGCTTTAACAATATAAACCCGATAATGATGAAATCAACATATCATCAGCTTTATTGGGAGAGTGCTTCACAACAATTCGTGAAAATCACTCAAAATTTCGTACTTTTTTTTAACTTTTTTTTTTTTTACATTTATTTCAAACGTAACAGACCTTAAACAAATTGCAAGTATCATCATTAAACCTGTTACAATAACAATTCCCTTCCACCCCTCTGGAGTAGGGAGGCTACCCACCAGTTTCATCAATACAGACTGGAAACGAGTCTTGCATAATTAAGAAAAAGAAAACATGTGTCGTGTTTCTATCGAGTTTTAGTATAAA
>JAHPZR010049516.1:27500-32500 GCA_019787425.1 Platygyra sinensis | reverse complement strand
GCTTTTGAAAATTGGCGGTTACTAAAGGTAGGTTCGATTGAGTCCTCATCAGTTAAGTTCCTCAATATAAACAATCACTATCTTGTTTGATACCGAAGCAGCATATTTGTTTCTTGGTGACTATAATTCTATGTAAGAATTTGTAATGTAATTCTTTTAATTTATATTCTGCACAAATTTGATGTGTGCCCATTTCTCGTAATTTAAATTCATGGTATTACTCCATTTCTCAGGCCGGTAGGAAATGAATGATTTACCTATTCATTTAGAAGCTAACCCTGGGTTAGCTTAATCAGTCTTTGAACAACCCGGCCCAGAAGAAATCCAATGCCTTTGTTTTCTGTAAATCGATGTCACATTCATATGATGTTCTCAGCTAAATGAATCTTGGCATTAGGATTTCCAAAATAATTTTTAAGAGGTTTGTCTTGATTACGTGCCTTAGTTATTAATGCTTTCGGAATAGCATTAATTACTTGATAAAAAGTTGGGAAACAAGTTTTAGAGTCATATTTCCTTTGAAACTCTTGACAGGGAAACAGTTGTCCATTTTCATTATATAATTGACCTCCTTGCATACGGCAGCTGAGCCCGCAGTATGTGCGGCAGTCGAAACTTAGCTGTCCTACCGAAACGACACGAAAATAACCTTTTTCTTCGTCGCTGGCTAAAGTAAAGACAATGGTAAAGCTGCTTTGGCATCTTTTAATTATTAAGTACAGAATTCCGGGTTTAATTTGACGACAAACAGCACATTTTGTTCAGAATAAGACAACTATTATCCTACATGGCAACTATCGACGAACTACTATTTTTGGCGCCAAATTAAAAGCTTGGAGACAGAAAATGTCTCATATTTTTACTTTTTGCAATGTGATATGGTTTTGGGAATTGTAAATCCCCTTTCGTGAATATTTAATGCAATCTCTAAAGGGAAAAGTTGCTTGATTTCAATGCTTTTCCTGTCAACTTATATTAACGTGAGGACAGTTAAGTTTTTCTCGCCTGCTGAATCCTGATTGGTCAATTCAAATTTCTCGGGTAAAAGCCGTATGCAAGGCTGTTTAAAATAGATATTAAAACTTGACGTAAATTTTACAAAGGCGGTGGATGGAGTTAGAAGTGAGCATTGAAAATATTGCGTCACCTCCGAGCTCGCCAGTTGTTCTGACTTGCAATTTCAATGATTCTTTTTGTCAATGTTGCTTCATTGATTAGTGAGTCATTCCAGAAGAGCTTCTCATATCTCAGTTAAGACAAAGTCTGTATGTGAACCAAGTGGCCCATCAGGCCGGTGCTTACCTCAGTCTTGTTTCAATAGCATAAAGCGACCAGGAGTATTCTACTCCCCAACAGAAGGGATGCTAGTCCTTCCCAGGGTTACCGTCATTATTAATTCACCAGTACCCATTTATACACCTGGGTGGATAGAGGCACCGTGAGAGTAAAGTGTCTTGCTGATATCTCTGGTCTTATTTTCTCTTTAGTTGACGCTATCTGTAACACGGGTTCGCGCAAAACCCTCGACGACGGATGCACCATTAGTGACGATTGTAGCACGATCACGTGCAAAATTGATTTTGTTGATGAACCAATCACTTTTACGCTGCAGGTATAACCATTTTTCATATGACTGAGAAAATTACTGCATCGCAATTGGCTGAGTGCAGGCCAATTAATCGTTAATTCTTAATTTGCACTGCAGTGCAAATTAACAAGCACTCAGTGTTCGTAACTTTCTCAGTCATAACAAATGAGTAATCCTAAGAAATCTCGAGCAATTAAAGATATATACCGCTCGTGAAGGCGAGTACAATTTGAAAGAATTTTGAAACATCACGAACAGTATAAATCCTTAATTGCACTCCCATCCATACGATTACTTATACCAATAGTTGAAAACCATTAGAAAGATTTCAGTTCTTAAATCAGAAAATTCTCACCATTTAGTTGTCACGCTTACTTACATATTTTAGTATCGCAATGATTCTAAATCGATCGTAATAGTTTGATCGTGGAAAGTATGTCATTTGTGAAATGCTTCGTTAAAACTCGCTTTTCTGAGAGACATCTCGATTGGTAAAATCAATCCTAGTTTCTGGATTCGCTGGTCACCTTTTCATTCCCAACTCAAAAGTAATTCTCCTTATTCATTGGGAAACATTTCATTTTATTAAAATTCTTAAAATCTGGACATAAATCAGGATAACTGGTAATTTTGTTAACTGTTGTCGGTTGCTTATCATGAGGACATCCAGCTAGAGTTTCACGATTTTGGCTAACCGTTGTGGAGTTTGTTGCTATCAATATAGCACCTCACTTCTCAGCCAAAATGTTCCAGTAAGCTATCAGAGTGTAAAACACAGAAAAAGCGTGTTTTATTGTTTTTTGTCACATTTCATTTATATCATAAAGCAAATGAAGAAGCCTAAGCTGTGTTTTACACTGTGGTAAAACACTCCGGACATTTGAGAACAGGGAAATATAGAAAATACTCCTCTGTGGCACTTGTTTTCTACATTTCCCTCGTATTCTCGGATGCCCCTCGTGTTTTATCACAGTGTAATAATACACGGCTCAGGCTTCTTTATTTGTTAAATAAAAAGAAAATAATACCGAATTTATTAACCTTTCAGCCGTTTAAACTTGTCTAAACATGATATTGATTTTATTACCCGTTAGGTCAATAAGTGTGATGACCCAGTCAGTGTAACTGCTTCGATGGAAGTTCCAGACCTGTTTATTACCTGGTCTCATACTTACACCAGTGACGACATTGTTGAAGTGCCAGGCTTTACTGCTTCCTTGCCACCTGTTGTTTCCGCTGGCGTGTACGTACAAGTCGGGCTCATTCCCGAGGGCGACGAACTCCGTGTAACGGTTGGTGCTCCGTATAACATGCATAATCTCAGTCATGGCCTTTTTTGAGCCGCAAAAATCTAGTGACACTACTTTTGCAACGTGATCTTCTCAAACTCCAATAAGTTACATTCGCGTTAATTTCTCATCACGAGAGAACCTTTGCGGGGCATATATTACTAGAACAACGTTTTACAGCATTAGGTCGCCGCATAATAATAATAACTTTATTTAATTGTCGTATGTATTTAGCACTGAAGTGCTAATTGGGGACTGCCTGTAAATAAGTAACTAAATATTGCAAATTGACATAGACTATTAAGAATCCCAACTGGTGTGAGGCCGACCAGTTGGCTATTTTGTAGCTATTTTGCATATTTTGTAACGTAGTTTAGAAATTAAAAAACTGCAGTGCCAGGCTTCACTGCTTCCTTGCCTTCTTTAATCTCCGCCGGTGTGTACGTACAAGTCGCACTCACTCGTAACGGCGACGAACTGCGTCTAACGGTGGGCTGGTACTTGGTGTGGAACTCATGATCAGTTAAGACAATGAACATAATTAATTCATGCTTTTGCAAGCGTTCGGGAGAGAACCATGGACAAAAACTCGTTCCCAGGGTTGCCGGCTTTTCTTCTACAGAGACCCTGGGAACGAAGTTGAACCGCAACCCTGTTTTGACATATAATAGTATTAGCTAGGAACGCAAGGTTTGCAACCGTAAGTATTTCGAAAGTTATGAAGCACACAGGAAGTTTGGAAAACATGAAAGAAGCTTAAAATTTGTGCGAGACGCAGCCGAGAGACTCTAGCTACATAGTAATGATGCACAGCTAAAAGCATGAATCAATAGCCTTTTTCACGGTTAACTTTGCTCATTTGCATTATAATAAAATGCTGCATGTATACGAGGCAATTTCGGGCTATTTTGTCGAGGTTCAGGGGAATAATTAGCATTTTGTATTGTTCATAACAAAGGAAAATGCAAATTATTCCCCTGAACCTCGACTCTGTTTTTTTTGTTTCTGCACAATTCGAAACTAACCTATTGCCTGGCATCCACGTTGGATTACATTGTAATGCAAAGTAGAAAAATTAACCTTGAAAAGGGCGATTTCGTAATTACATTGCATAGTTGCGAAGCTATGAGCGAGCGTAACTGAATTATGATGCACGCTAACGAATACTGAGTTTGATAGCGCGGCTACGCTACAAATGTTATAGCTCATTACAACACTACATCGTTATAGCGCGGTTGCGTTGTAATTTGTGTTTGAGTCTCGAAACTATACTTATTACAAGTTTCGGAACCTAAACACAGCTAAAACAAAGCTGATGTCTTTGGGAACAATACAAGAACGTTCATATAATGCACGTTTTCTCGACTGTCGCCTTGAAAAACTTGACTGGAAAAAATTCCACTACATTCATTCGTTTTCTTTTAAAGCGTGTCTTAAAACTTATAAATCCGACAAAATGAAACACACTGTGTAACATCAGAAGGTCTTAGGTTCGACTCCTAGCTGGAGGAATGCCTGCGTCACTGACAGAAAAACCATCTTCTCATTTGCAAGGGCTAGAAATCTAACGTCAGTTTTGTCGTTTGTTAAAAGGTTAAACTCCTGGCTGGAAGCGAGATATTGGGAAATGGAGTTTATCCTGTGAAGGTGACCGTGATGGAGGGAGACCTGCCAATTGATACCAATGATTGTGGTACGTGTGTTTTTCCCTCAAAAAATTACTCTCTTTACAAGATTACAAACTACACATTACGTTAGATTCTGATCTGATCAAATGTTTAATTCTCCTAGGCTCCCCTTGTTATGTTAATTTTAGGCTTTTCTATTTACCAAATTGCCGTCAGTTTTTCATACGTCTGTCCTGTTATTTATCATAAATTTCGTCATAACATTGTTAAAGTAGCTGTGGATCCACGAGATTATAGCCGAAATTCATTGTCAATAACAGAACAGACTCATGAAAAACCGACTTCAATTTGTTTTTTACAATAGCAAATTGTCAAATTGTCCTCTCTCGCTCGTTTAGCCACTCACTCAATCAATCCCGGAATGCTTAGTGGCACATAGGGCCTCGCTAGTTGATGCATCTCACAAATTTTAAATTCATGTGTCTGCCCGATTAT
>JAHPZR010049516.1:17500-22500 GCA_019787425.1 Platygyra sinensis | reverse complement strand
TGAAGGAAACTTTCCACCCTCCTCGTCTGGTACCGGTTGACGTTGCTACCCTCGTTTCTCGCTGCATTCCTTAGCTCAGTGTCACATTAACATTCGACAAAAACGCATCTAAACCGGTTGCTGGACACTTTAATATGCCGAATCATTTTAAGCAACATATGAAAGCCTGCGGCCTCTCCCTACATCAAGGAAGCACAGAAAGCGGCAAAACTCTGGAACAGAAATTTATTTTTCAAATCGGCACTCTTAATCCGCTCACGGTATCAACGAACGCTTTTCCGGCGTTCAATTAATTTATTCTGTTGTTTTTCACGTTGCCGGGCCCCAACCAATAGCGTAGCTCCATATTTGTGTATATAAACCACACACAACCCACAATTACTCGATTCGCGCTCCGACGAAGGGCTAACGCTCGAAACGTCAGCTTCCGAATCTCTTTACGGTGGCCAATTCACATTATCGACCCAGTTGATAAAACCAAATAATAACAATCCCATTATAATACTCCCAGCGACCAGGCACCACAGTTTCTTTAGAAACTTACCCCCTTTATCCAGTGCCACAGTAGTCGCAAACTCCTCTAATAACTCAGTCTTTAAAAACATTAACCCTTTTGAGAATACGGACCATGCTTCTTAGGGTAATTCTTATTTAAATGCCACTCGCTGTGGCTTCACCATTTAAATAATAAAGGAAAAACGCAATCACAGGTTGGTTTTCCGACTAGAGCATAAGTACAAACACAAGGATAAGAATAAGCAGAAACAAGCATAAGCACAAGAAAAACAGGACTGTCCGTTTTTCTTGTAATATATCAAACATGAGCGACAGTGTTTCATCGAGATATCCAAACACAGAGAAGAGAGTTGAAAATACGACGCGCAGCGGAGTATTTTTGATGAAATTCGAGGTGTTTGGAACGTGATCAAACACTGTCTCGAGTGTTTGATATATCTTCACAATCGAAACAAAAACTAAGAAGTAAACGGAGAAGTAAAATCGTCAAAATCTCTGCTAATTAAGACAAGGTATCCAAACCTCCTTCACGGTTGTAATTTCCTTTGTCTTAACATCATGAATTATTAATGAGTTTGAGAAGTGCTTATGCTTTAGTGAAAACCAGCCTATGGTCTTCACGGTAATGTCGGATCTCACTTTCGCTGCGCGTGATTGGTTCTTAAATTGAAATTGACATCGCAGCACTAAAATGGGTTGCTTCTTTTACTGTACACTACTCCATCTCTACAAACTATTTATTGTAAAAGGAAGCGTCATGTAACTTTTCTGCGAAGCTCAACCACAAATTGCAGCCAGCAGGATTCATAATTGCTGGCGAGACACCAACCTATTCTTTATAATAGCCAGAAAAAGCCAAAATCTGTCGGATGCAAGATCGGAGACATGCGCAGTCGATTGTGTTTTTTATATCCGGCCATTCCGGGGTGCTTGTGAATGCACGAGGAAACGTCGATCGATTTCGAGCAATAGTCCCGCTCAGCTATAGCCTCCCACGCAGACGTTCTTAGCCTTGTCGGGGGAGGAACGCGTGACAAGCCTAAGAACGTCTGCGTGGGAGGCTAGGAGCGCTTTTCTTTTGACTGGAAAAACCGGTGAGAATTTTGCGCCAGATGGAACAGTACAAATTTTTCCTCCGGAAAAAGTGGAACGGTAGCAGCTGTACCATTTGACAAAGTTTACTCTTTTCCTGGGAGAGCCTGGGTGCTAATTGGCAACAGCAAACATGGATGGCATGCCGAATTTTCAGTGGTGTTTGAAGTTCTGTCGGATGATAATTAACCATTTCACTTCAAGTTATCGAAGAAGAAGATGATGATTTGCGCATGTTTTATTGCCCGGAGAAGTTTGAATCGGTGGCATGGGTAATTCGAACAAACAGTACCAGTTCTATTCCATTGATGAATTTCAAAGTCGCTTCCGCAAGAAAAGGACCACTTTTGAAATCTTATAGTGAGGGAGGTAGTGGGCACGGAAGTGCTTCCCGTCGGAAACACATTCGGAAGGCAAGTTATAGGCGCACGGAAACAAGTTTCAATCTTCTTATGGTGCATTGCAAACCAAGAGACAACGCGGCTAATTGCCGATCGATTTAAAGTTACATATAGCAGTGTCTCGAGAGTGGTTCGGCGCGTTACGGAAAGTGTACTGGCCTTATGAAACCAATATACATTTATTGGCCAAATGGTAAAATTGCTTCTTCTTTTATCTCTGTCATCAAAAAAAGACCCATTCGCTTGTTCAAAATGAAAACCGCATGTTGGACACTGAAAAATGAAGGAGGACGCCATTTTCTCGAGCGAAATCGCGTATTTTTACCCAGGAGCATGGCACTAGTGCGATAAAGTAAATGGTACACCAGCGATTTTCCGGTAATTCCGGTGAAAACGAGAAAAGAGGAATACCTCTGAAGGTGTTCCCTTTTTTTTCGAAAAATTTTCAGTGGAAAGGCCTGTTCCATTTGGTTTCCCACCGGAAAACCTATTTTTCCATTCAAATGGAAAGCGCTCTAGCTCAGCTAGAAATCAAGGACACGATAAACGAGGTGAAACATGAATGTCTCTAACTACTTGTGAAAGTATCCATCAAGGTCATGAATGGTTTAGTGATGACTCTCGAGGAATACAAGAGATATTTATGTTACTAGCTGCTCTATTATGTGAGCAATTTTGCCGACTCGCGAATGGAGATGCCAAGATATCGATCAAGTCCTACTTCATGAAATAATTTTTTTCTCAGTGTATTTTTCGTTGCCGGAGGGCCTGTTTTAGGCGAGCTGCAAAACATCACTTACACGGAAGGCACTGTCTTGTTTATATTTCCGAAAGACGAAGTCAGAAGAGCACATTGTTGGCGATTTGTTCGGATACACCGGCCCAACGTGTACAAAGCGACGAATGCGTCCGTGTTATGTTTCCTCCATTTCGAACAAAGTTGCTATCGACGGCCCTTAAATAGTAGAGATCCTCTGCAATGGAGATGTCTGAATTAAGATTTAGTTGTTTGCCACTTTTTGTTCTTACCACATTTTGACGTCATCTGTGATCTGAACAGACGCACGGCAACATGGAATCTATTTGTTAATAATAGAAAAACGTCAATATCTCGCTAAAGCGAAAAAAGATATTTCAGAAAGAAAAACGCCATTCTTCTGTATTTTGAAAGAGTCTTGAAAGGCCTTTCAAATAAGCAGAAATTATTTTTCATGTCATATACACTTTAAATGCTACACCAACCCCTATTATACCATTTATTTCATATCGTATTATTAGTATTTCCTTCAAGCTCTGATGCCAGCACCCACTTTCACATTGAAACTCCTGGTCAGAGATATATAGCACAATTCCGAGAAACGACCTCTGTCCTAAGAATACAACAAAACCAGTCAAACCGGAAATCAAGGAACCCGTGTCAATCAAGCGGTCGACGCCGAACGTTCCAGACGACGTGATATGCATTTGCATATTGTATTAAAATTGCATATTGTATTGCACATTGTATTGCTCCCGTTGAAATGTTAACTCAAAGAACCATTCTTGCTGCAAGATTTTTCATCCTTGTTTTTAGTCAACTAATTTCTTCAAATGCAGGTAATTATACAGACTAACTTTAAGTCATACTAGTTTGTGGTAATCGTTAATTATTTAAGTCGGTGTAAAATTGAGTTCTTCATTAATTGATGAAACTTTCCATTCTTCTGTGTTGATTACACTAGAAACACACATAGCACGAGATCTATACCACCGTTCTAGACATTTGCCTGTTTTTAAATCCGTTGGAATAATAATTTGATTGTTCCCAGAGTTGGGACTGAAAATTCACCTTGCGTCTACAGACCAACGTGGCCAAAGTCAACTTGATTGCTCCTTTAATTTTGTCCCTGTAGATCGCTACTTTATAAGGCCCCGTTTACACGGGTCCGGACAAATTTTTGCACGGACGAATTTTGTTCCTGGGCCGCCTGTTTACATGGATCCGTGCAAATTCTGTTGTAGTGGTGTTTACACGGATCCGTGCAAAAATTCGTCCAGTCCCGCCGGTCCCATGTAAACGCAAAGTGGAACCGTACAAGTTTTTGTCCGTGCAAAGATTTGTCCAGACCCGTGTAAACGGGGGCCTTAGAGTTTGGTCGAACATCAAAAAGGATTTTTTGCATTGTGTTAATCAGGAATCTGTCTGGTTTGCAAAGTATTCAAATTCTCACTGTTTGCGTTAAGCCATTTCCGAGTTCTCTTGTACCTCTGTTTCGAAACGAGTCTAAGAGCGAAACCTTTCATATGTTTTGCATGCAGTTGCATGTAATATATCAAACACGAGAGACAGTGTTTCATCGGGATATCCAAACATCGAGAAGAGAGTTGAAAACACGACGCGCAGCGGAGTATTTTTGACAAAATTCGAGGTGTTTGGATAGCTGATGAAACACTGTCTCGAGCGTTTGATATACCTTCTTAATCGCAACAGAAAATTAAGGAGTAAACGGAGAAGTAAAATCGTCAAAATCTATGCTAATTAAGATCGAGTTTCCAAACCTTCTCCACGGTTGTGATTTTCTTTGTTTCCGCTTGATGATGAATATGAAGAGTGATCATCCCAGTAAATTTTCCAATTTAAACAACTGGAAAGAAGAAGCCGGAAAAAAATCAGGGCTTCAACGGGATTCGAACCCGTGAAGCCCTGATTTTTTTCAGGCTTCTTCTTTCCAATTGCGCATATATCCGCGCTGATCCACGCACGTGTCTTGGGCTCTCGCGTGGATGTTGTCACGTTGTGTGATGAAATGGTGAGAGTTGCGAGATTCTCTTGCCGATTTTTCACAGCGATGGCAGGGAATAAGGCAGAGAAGAGGAACCAGGGCTCTTCTATGTACTTTTATGCTCTGATTTAATGGAAAAGGTGTGTTTTAAGGGTCGAGAATCTCTTTAATTTCGCGCTGTGAATGAATAAAATCCGCTCGCCGGCTAGTTATACGCGTAAAATTTTGT
>JAHPZR010049516.1:0-12500 GCA_019787425.1 Platygyra sinensis | reverse complement strand
TGCGGCATTTGTTTCGGGTCATGGTTTCAGTTATCAGCCAAGTTTTGTTAATCGCAAGGGACATTCAAGATGTTTTTTGAGGCCAGCTGCATGCAGAATATATTTACAAGCAGAAAAACTTGTTGTTTTGACCCAAATGCTGCTGAATCATTGGGAAACAGCGCATTACAATGAATTTTTGTTATTAACATCGTCATTTTTATCATGCCTTGCAATTGGATAACGATAACTTAAAGTTGATATGTCAAACACAAAAAGGGACTTTGCAGTATAATTATAAAATTAATTTCAATTTTCTCGATTCTGATTGGTTTAAAAAAGATCCTATTTTGCTTTAATTCACTTGCCAAGTTGTTATCAGACAGTTTGTTGTCGGACAATCCAATAAGCCAATCACATCAAAGTTGTAGTTTATATCAACCAATAACATTTTAAGTTGTGGTAGTAATCAGCCAATCACAACCTTGACCACAATTTTTCCCTTTTTTTCATAACTTGGCTTTTCTTCGTTTTTCGGAAATTGTAACTTTATGATCATTTGATAATAAGATTTCGTGTCGTCCAATTCGGTCTGTAATCATACTCGTGATAAATGAATCGGACTCCCGCTGCTGGGTCTTCTGAGTTTGTTTTCACTCTGATTACAGACCGAATTGGATTCCACTCAGTCCTTTTACTATTTCTTATCGATATTGAAAGATCCGCTGCTGCATGACTCTGGGTTTCGCTGTACTTTCGGGTTTTCAGAAAGGAATTAACCTGTTTGAAATGGCTATTAATTTCGCCGGTACCCATTTATACACCTGGGTGGAGGAGAGGCACCGTGAGAGTAAAGTCACGTAGGCCTTTATAGATTATGCTTGCATAATTTTTGGCATAATTTGTCTAATTTGAGCAAACTGGCATAATTTCTGCCAAGTAGCAATGCTAGCATAACTCGCATGTTTTGATAATTATTGGATCATTTTTGATGCTTCAATTTGATCATTGTTCTTCTCTACTCCCAAGCACTTGGTGACGTTATTCGATGTTTTAAGTTTTAGTTCAAGCAGCAGTATTTGTAGATCACTGTGAATCACTGAGCGGCGTCCAAAATGGTCTGAGCCCGGTCTGGGGTGCACCGGAACCGGAAGTCATATTGTAGGCCATGCTGGTCCCAGTACCTCTCATCAGGCAAGGCTGCAAATTACAAAATGGCGTCGGCCATGCCTGCATGATTCATGCCATGCCGAAAAATTGCAGTGCTCTCAGAGAAGACCAGAACCAGCAGAAATTGCCAGAGACCGTTCCCTGCAGAAAACAAAAGGAAAGTACAACATTAGAGGAACAAGTGATACGAAGAATGTCTCTTTACACGATCGCATTAATTAGTTTCCTGATCAGCTCCTGATCATCAGAGAAACGAAAATTTCTGGATGCTTGCAAAGATATTTATGTCAGAGAGCGTCATTAAATTGCATTGTGTATCACAAAAACACGCAAGATCAAAAGAAAGGAGTAAGATATCAAAGTTGAAAGAACAATCTATAGCCGAGGCACTCAGCCGAGAGAAAACCCGTCAAGACAGCACACTACATTTAGCTCAGCAGAGCATACAGACAAGAAGTAGTGGAGGAATTTCTAAAGGCAGGGATTCCCATCAGCAAAATCGTCAAGCTGCGTTCTCTGCTAGAGAAAAATGGCGATCGCCTTACCAGTAGCTCTAATCTTGGGCAATAAATAACCCTTGTTTTCAAGCAAGAAGTGGAGAGGATAAAGAAGGAACTGTCTTTACCACTTCGGCTGAGGACAAGGAGATGTGACAAGAGACGTGTCCATGATATTCGACGGGAGCCGGTCCCAGACAGAGGTGAAGCCATTGCAATAATTGTTCGTTTTATTGATGACCAATGGGCGATAACGCAGAGTTTAATAAGGACTGATGTTTGCTCAAAGTCAGTGAACGCTGATGAGCTAGCTAGAGTTCTGAACGAGGCCCTCTGTGTCGAATTTGGGATAAGAGCCAACTCTCTACTAGCAGCTATGAAGATGGAGCCGGTGTAAATCAAGCGGCGCTGAACAGAATACAATTTTTCTTTCCAAAGATGTTGAATATTGTGTGTTTTTTCCACACGCTCGATAATGTGGTCAGCCATCTGATGATTTCAACTCTTTAGGAGTTTGGACATCTGTGGGTCCGACTGTTTCACATCTACCGAGCGAAACTGGCATGGAAAGATCGAACCGACCGAAAGCCAAAATCCTACAGCGAAATTCGCTGGTGGTCAAATGGGAAGTTTACAAGCAGCTTCTGGAGCAGTTTGGGGACGTTCCAAGATTTCTTCAGGAGGCCGCAGGAGAGAAAATCGCCCCAAACATTGTACCGCAACCACAAGACTCAGATCCTGAGTCCCTTGTCAACCTCAAGCTGGAGCTTGCCGTTATCATTGATGTCGGGGAGCATTTTGCCAAGGCTACGTACTTCTTAGAAGGAGATGGCCCCCTTGTGTTTTCATGCTATTAAAAGCTGCAGGCCGTTACCGAGGCTTGTCAGGCGCCGTACTTTCCAAATGTGCGTGCAGTGGTGGCTGCAATTGTCAATGAAGATCCGAATCAGAGAGCAGCCGCCCTGGAACAGAGAGCCAAGGCTTGTGTACAGCCAGCGATTCAGTGGTTTTTACGGAAGTTTAATATAGATCTTAACAATGCAGTTACGGCCTTCAAAGCTGCAAGAGTGATGTGCCCGTGACCGTTGGCTGGTTGAGACCAGCACGAGCTAGCGTAAAAGCCCTCAGGATTTTTCAATTCCTCGGCAATGACACGACAATCGACGGTCTTGTCAGAGAGCTGCCACAGTACATCACTGCTACTCAGGATGTGAGGATGTGGCTATTGGAAGCGAGGAAAGAAAAGTTTAGTGGTGGAAGGTCCACGAAGAGAGGCTTCCTAATTGGTCTTCTGCGGTCAAGAAAGTCTTACTTGTTCAGCCTTCTTCTGCTGCCGCAGAAAGAGTTTTTAGCCTGCTTTCGGCGTCTTTCCATGAGCGGCAAGAGAGTGCACTTTCTGACTACTTGCAAGCAAGAAGTGCAATGCTGCAATATAACAATCGCAGATAAGCTACATGAGAGTATAGTCTAGTACTAGTGTGCATGTTAACATAAACCACATCAGTGTTTATTTGAATTTCATTGTGGATTTGTTGCGTTTCTTTATTGTGGACCAACGGCTTCTAATTAAAAAATGTATTTTTTGGACTTATTTTCAATTTTTCAAAGAGCACAATTTTAAAAAAAGGGGCATAATTTGGAAAAAAGAGCATAATTTTGCCAAAAAAAAGCAATGCTACTAGCATAATATGCTACTTTTACTAGCATAATCTATAAAGGCCTAATCACTACAAAGCGTCTAGTTGATATCTCAGACCCGATAAACTGGTCTTATTTTCTCTTTAGTTGACGCTACCTGTAGCGCGGGTTCCCGCGAAATCCTCGACGACGGATGCACCATTAGTGACGATTGCAGCAAGATCACGTGCAAAATTGATTTTGTTGATGAACCAATCACTTTTGAGCTCAAGGTAACTATTTTTTTATATGGCTTAGAAAATTACTTCATCGTGATTGACTGAGTACAGGCTCGTGTTTTCTACCCGTCGTGTTTTATCACAGTGTAATGCACGGCTTAGGCTTCTTTATTTGTGAAATAAAAGGGAAAAATATGCAAATTTATTTACCTTTACCTTTACCTTGTCAAAACATGATATTATTTTTACTACCCGTTAGGTCAATAGGTGTGATGACCCAGTCAGTGCAACCTCTTCGATGGACGTTCCAGACCTGTTTATTACCTGGTCTCACACTTACACCAGTGATGACATCGTAGCAGTACCAGGCTTCACTGTTTCCTTGCCCTCCTTCCTCTCCGCCGGTGTGAACGTACAAGTCACACTCACTTCTAACGGTGACAAACTGCGGCTAACGGTGGGTTGGTACTTTGTGTGGAACTCATGATGTGTCACGACAATTAACACGATTCAGCTTATGCTTTTGCAAGCGATTTGGGGAGAACCAACGACAAAACCTCGTTCCCAGGGTTTCTCCTCTTTCAGACAGACCCTGGAAACGAGGTTGAATCACAACCCTCTTTTGACATATAATATCATTAGCAAGGATCACAAGTTTTGCAACTTTCCAAAGTTATGATGCACGTAGGAAGTTTGGAAAGCATGAAAGAAGCGTAAGATTTGCACAAAGCGCATCCGAGAGACAATCTATGCTAAAAATGCTAAAAGCATGAATAAATTGTTTGATAACACCGGCTGTGCGCATGCGCAAGGTACTGGCCAGGCCGTGGGTTGGTGTTCGAGTGTGTCACTTGCTTTTTATTGTTGTTTTTAATAACATTGCCAAGTTGCGAACGAAGCTATGAGTGAGCGTCATTGGATTATGATGCACGCTTACGAATACTGAGTTTGATAGCGCGGCTTCGTTTCAAGTGTTATAGCGCGTTACAACGCTATATTGTTATAGCGCGGTTGCGTCATGATTTTTATATTTTTTATGTAATAATAATAATGATAATTATTATTATTATTATTATTATTATTATTTAATTCTTATATTGCGCGCTTTCCATAAAATGATCAAGCGTGCATTATATGATTTCTATCTAAAATAATTAAATACAGCCGCGTATCTAAATAATAATAATTATTAAAAAATATGCTATGATAAAATTGAAATATACAATTGAAATATTTAATATATGTTAAGATACTCAAAATTATCAGGATAAAAATTAATAAAAAGCCTCTTTAAAGAGGTGCATTTTCAGATGGCACTTAAAAATCCCTAGATCTATAATAGAACGGATCTCACGCGGTAATACATTCCACAGTGCCGGAGCTGCGGCCTAGAATGATCTCTCTCCTAATGTAATCCCCCTTCTATAAGTTGGCGTGCAAGCAACAAACCATCTGAGGAGGATCTTAAATTATAATTTCCAGGTCTTTTAATTGACAGAAGTTCTCTTAAATTCGTTGGAGCGATTCTATGGATGGCCTTAAAAACAAATAGTAGAATCCTAAAACTAATGCGTTGCCTAACCGGTAGCCAATGCAGCTCGTACAGCAACGACGTTATGCGACAGTAGCGTGGCGCGCGACAAACTAGTCTTGCTGCGGCATGTAAAACGCGCTGAACCTTATTCAGGTGCCAAAGCTCACTGAAAGCTGGCTGTCTACGCGCGTGGTAACAAATGCATACACGAGGGCTTTAGTGGTATCTGTACTTAAAACCTACGGATCCGACTTATATTATGCAAATGAAGAAATACCGAGGCACAGTGTTTACTTATGTGGAATGACATATCTAGATTACCATCATGACCCAAGATTTCGCGCAACTGATTTCGCCGCTACGACTGTGTCACCTACAGTAATATCATTCAGGTTGACTTTCTGTAACTGTTACCTGTAGTACGTATAAGCATCAGTTCAGTCTTGTCGTTTAATATCAGTCGGTCTTCAACCATCCAGTTCTTCACGTCATGTATGCAATCGCGCATAGCATTTAGCGCGGCCTCGTCCTCCCCTTGCACAGCAGGACTGAATGCCAAATACAGCTGTGTGTCATCTGCGTAGCAGTGTACACTTGGAAGGTGCTTGCTGACGATATCAAACAGTTTAATACTGGTGTAGACCGTAAACAGAAGAGGCCCGAGACAACTCCCTTGAGGAACTCCTTGTCTGAGTGGAAAAGCAGATGGCAGGCCATCATTTACTCTGAGTGACACGCTGTGTTATAGTTATGTTATAGTTTTTGAGACTCAGTCCTCCACTTATTCCAAGTTTCCGAACTTAAGCACACTTTTGTTGAGTCATCAATCCTCCCAGACACAAAGTTACATTCGTGTTATTTTCTTATCGCAAAAAACGTTGAAAACTGTGGAAGTGCGGCAAAGCTTACGTTTTTGAACCTGACACAATACAAAAAAGTTCATATGATGCACTAGTTCTCGACTCTCGCCTTGTCAAATTCTAAACTGGAAAAATTCCACTACACTCATTCGTTTTCTTTTAAAGAGAGTCTTAAAACTGATGGCCTGATTGTTTCAACGACTTTTAGACAACGTTTATGAATGTTATTGACTAATCCATGTTTAAACCATGCGTACCGATAATCTAAACGTTGTTTTTCCATAACAGTGTTTAGACAATGTCTAAACACCGACTAAGGAATACTAGTAAGTTAGACCTGATCAAAGGCAGATTTTAAAAAAAGCTGTTTAACGATATTTTCATGGTCCGGTCATTTTGAAATGGGGGGACCTCTGTGCTACAGACAGTTGAGAAACTACGCTAATCGCTAAACAATTTCGGCACCTTAGGGATAGAATTAACCCCTAAGAGGACCCAATACGATGACGACTTTTGATTGCGTTTTCGCCTTAGAAAGGACTCAGTAAGTGACCTCATAAAAACATTTTGGATAAAGATCTTACGTCAAACAAGGAGAGTTCTGCCTCTTACGCAAATGTAGCACGTGCTACTTGCTTTAAAATTCTCTGCGACAGGAACGTTTCAGATAGAGTTACTGGCGATGTATTTGGTGTTTCTGTATTTGATGCATGCACAGTCATTCAAAAGGTTTTAAGGGCTATTGCGAAAACAAAAAGGACAATTCCTGTCATTCCCGGAGAACTCAAGTTGACTGATACCAAGAGAAAGTTTTATGATGTTGCACACTTTTCACTTTTCTCATTTTTTTTCACTTTTCACTTTCTATGACGTTGTCCATTTTTGACGACCATGTACATTGTAAGGCATGCTCCTTTTTCGACTCGAGCTTCAGCCGCCTCAGCATCCTTGAAGCTGACTGAGGTCGTGTTTGATGTCGTTAGGTCAGTTTGGGAGTTAAATTTAGTTAAAATTTCCTCTCATGCCTTTCCTTTTTTTCCCAACGTTTCCCTACCCAATTCGGCCAATAAACGCTTTTCTTGTTCGCAGAAACTTGCTGTGCGACTTAACTTGTTTTAGAAGTCATGTTCCCGAGACATAACCACTATCTGGAAATTAGCAAACAAAGTAACTCCGCAGACCATGTGAGATGTGTCGGCGTTTCACTCGAGAAAATACGGTTCAGTCGCGCTTCAATAATCAATTTTAAACATTCATCATCATCATAATCATTATCTAGCCGTTGTTTATCGAGACAACGTTTAAACCACGGCTCAGCCCTAAACAATGGTTAACTTATACTTCGTTTAAATAACCGGCCCTATAAGTCAGAGAAAATGAAACACGCTGTGTAACATCGGAAGGTCTTAGGTTCGACTCTTAGCTGGAAAACTGAGAATTTTTTTTTTCCGAGTATACCTGCGTCACTGTCAGAATTTGAGAGGGCTGCATATCTAACGTCAGTATTTGTCGTCTGTTAACAGGTAAAACTCCTGGCTGGAGGAGAGATTTTGGGAAATGGCGTTTATCCAGTGAAGGCGACCGTGATGGAGGGAGACCTGCCAATTAATACTAATGATTGTGGTACGTGTGTTTTTCCCTCAAAAAATAACTCTCTTAACAAGATTAAACTACACAATACGTCAGCTTCTGATTTGACGCATCGTTCGTTGACACATCGCATAAATTATAAATTCATGTGTCTGAGCGATTATTGACAATGAAAATTAGCCAATGAGCGCGCGAGAATTTCTCCAGTTATCTTAAACATATTAATGTAGAAAATTTCACGAGAAAGATCTCTCTCAGCCTTCCCAGTCTCAACTGTCCATGTTTCTTTTTTATTCACTAGTGCCAATTAAAGTTGTTGTTGTTGTTAATTCAGCTTAGTAAACTAAAATTTTTAGATGTGCCTTTACTGAACCCAAAATACAGTATTTCCTTGAATAGTAGCCGGAGGCGATTATTTCTATTTTTGCATCAATAGGGGGCGATTATTTCAAATATTTCACACAGGAGGTCGTGCCCTAAATATTTCCTTTAATTATACCAAGCAATAAAGGAAAAGGTGAAATGCATGAACATTACCATAGAAAAAACTAAGAAAACCGGTGCTTTTGTAACCAGTTAGTTGTGAACAATTAATTGAAAGCTTGTTTGTTACCCAAGATGTCAATTTTTAACTTGAGAGGGAGGGGATAAGAGAACCAGAAAATGGCGAGGGTGGGGGGGGGGGGGGCGATTATTCGAAGAAGGTGATTATTTTCAATATTACGGTCAAAGGGGGGCGATTATTCGAGGGGGGCGATTAATTGAGGGACGGCTATTATTCGAGGAAATACGGTAAGCTTTTAAACGTTTTCTTATTCAGGTTCCTGGTGGCATGACATGTCTGATGCGGATATGAGGGCTGTGATTGGCGGCTTTGTTGTCTGTATCGTCATCATGATCAGCTGCTATGACTGCTGCCGCTGCAGGTCCAAACGACCGAATAGCGTACGACCCGCTTCTGGTCCTTCTGTCGTGGCAACCAGCACCAACGTGACCACCAACGTCACCACCAACGTCGCCTTTCCTATGCAGCCGCTGACCTAAAGAGCATCACACACTTCGGCTTTTGCACAAACCAATAGACCAATTTCGATATATTAAAGTACACCTAACCACAAAATGTTTTTCTCTTAAATAAATCTTTGCACCTGATTGAAACGCATTGCGCCTTTTTCTCCTTTTTTAAGCCAAATCTTGACTTTTTACAGCTGTTAAAGCCATCATCTGTTGCACAACCGGGCAAGTAGGGAGTATGGGTCTATTCCAGGTTACACGTCACAAACTTCTTTGCTTGCTTGTTTGCAAATCGGTCTGTGACGTCAAACCAGGAATAGACCCATGCCCCTTACTATCTCGGTCGTGCAACAGATGATGCCAAGATTTCGTAGCTTTTACAGCCTGTAAAAAGTCAAGATTTATTTTAAAAAGCCGCAGTGTCTTTCGAACAGGTGCAAAGATTTATTTAAGCAAAAGAAAAGCATTTTGGGCATAGGTGCACTTTAAAATTCAGCCTAACACAATAAACCTCAGAACGACGCTCTAGGGACTAAACCCTACAAACTCTGAAGTTATTCTCCAGAACCTCGTACCGAGGTTAATTGTATGTGTTAGGCTGAATTATAATATATCGAAATTGGTCTACCTCGTAACCATTCTCGTTCCCAGAGCCCACGATCCTTCTGGCCTGTGGCAGGAATCGAGAGCTCTGGGAGCAACCATTTCAGGCATGCGCTATAGATGCAGACTGCCTGAAACCGGATGGGCAGAATTCGGTTATTTCCTTTGTCATTTCAAAATGGTTGCTCCCAGAGCTCTCGTTTGCCGACCGCTGGTCAAGGGGAATGAAGACTCTAGGAACGAGATTGCCTCGTAATCAAAGTATCAATTCGTCACTGCGCATGCCTGACAAATGTCACTACTTGGAAGAATATTATACATAGGTTCTAGTCACGTGGCTGCGCAAGTGCCCTATGTGGAAAGAAATGCTTCGTAAGGCTGCCAGTGGTTACACTGTTGCTATGGTAATCCATTAAAAAGGATGACCCAAGCTTGATACCAATGACTAGGCATTTGTATGGTAGCCTTATTGTACGACCATATGACAAAGAGTGGTACTACTGATCGATACAAGTTTAACTGATGAAAAGAGCAGGAAAATATTTTCAGCATTCTGTCGCCAGGATACAAAGTGATGTCTATTGTCCTTCGGTAATTCTAGGTGCCTCATTGCGCATGTGTCGACTAAACTTGAATTCTTAATGAATTACACACTTTGTCCGTGTTGAAGTCGTGATGTTAGGGAACTTAAGCACTGACGACGGCGACGCCAGGGACGACGACTAGCAAAAAATGGATTTAAATTTTACTTTCGAATTTCGTAAGGAACTAAACCCGTTCAGAGCGCAAATCCGTCTAAAATCCTGCTCAAACTAAATATGTAATGCCAGCGATCGATTCCATAAGGAAATCCAAAATATTTGCCGTCGAGGTCCAGGTTCTCTAGAATACGCGAAACTTGGTCATTTCACGTTGTTGTTTAGCAGAGAACGGCAACGAAATGTACAAAGATTTATAACGCACGTGCACAGCTATTGTTCTGCTCATTAAACCTTTTGTTTCGCGACGTTCTCGCCGCCGTTGCCGTCGTGGCTTGCTTAAGTTCCCTGTTAAAGAGATTCCACGAGGGGGCTTGTTGCAGGGACGAGTCCCTTGTGGTGTCTACACGCGGGGGCTATTTTCACAGAAACATAGAAAAACCTTGAGGTAAAATAAAGCATTATTTCACCCAGCGACTTTCCCAACATGAAACCGAAATTATTAAATTATTGATATAGCGCTATAAAACTCCACATTATGAATTAGTCACTGCTTGCATTTTTTCCGATTTCCGATTTCATGTGAGTCGAAGGGTCTCTTGGTCCTCACGACCACATTTTTGACAAATTGTTTGGTGCACACAAGGGACTCGTCCCCGCGACTTGTTACAAGGACTTATCGCCTAGTGTGTGCTGACCTTTACCCGGCCATTCTGAACCCTTTTTTTCCTGTAAAATACTCTTTTCCACAAGTCTTTGCACACAATAGGTCATTTTACGTGGGAGGCGCGGTGGCCTCATGGTTAGTGCACTCGACTCCGGAGCGAGCGGTCCGGGTTCGAGCCCTGATCGGTGACATTTCCACCCAGGTGAATAAATGGGTACCGGCGAATTTAATGCTGTGATGGACTAGCATCCCATCCAGGGGGGGAATAGAAATACTCCCAGTCGCTTCATGCTACAGAAACTAGGATAAGCTCCGGCCTGGTGGGCCACAATTGGCCCGTATGCAGAGTTAACCTACCTTTTAGATCATATTATAGTCGTGTGCTTAGTTACCTGGCCTATGAATCCAAGTGAGGCTGCTGGTAACCTTGCCTTGTCACAAACTTCTTACTCTGGTTCCAGAGGCCCGTTATCCAAATAAATGGGAGAATATAATCCTAATAAATGAAAACTCGGCAGTTTGAGGCACCCGAACCGGGAACCTCATTTCCATGTGAGAAATCGGTTCAGGTATTGAACCGCGTCGTTGATTGGTTCGACAAAAACAACAACAACTGTGATTGGATAGTTAAAACCGCAGCTTCCCGTGGGACTCAAAACCGGTTTTTGTCGCGGAAATCGGAGATTACGCGAACAAAACAACTACTATGGCGAAATATCGCTAAACACCAACTTTCCGGGACCGATTTCCGAGTTCAAACTAAACTGACATTCCAGCAATATCTCACCTTGAATATAAACACGTGTAATCGGCTGCATTGGAACTATTGGGCGGTGACGGTTAAGACAAGAGAGGGAGACCTTGTCTCCCTTTCTTGTCTTAACCGTCACAGGCCAAAGAAATTTCGCTATAAGACGCTTTAGACGGGCCAAGAAGGCGAAAAAACACCATACATAAGTCGATTAAGGTTTCATTTAACTTAATTGGGATATTCAGATCGAGATGGGATTTAGATGTGCAATTTTCAGAGCTTTATTTATAACCTCATAGATCCTCTTCGTTTCATATGTATTAAACCACGAACACAGAGTGGTCTGCCTGTGTTTAGAGTGGTTAGCATTAGAACAACTTGATTTACACAACAATAGTCACCTCCAGCTTCGCTTCCATTCAAAGGCCAGGTCACTAATTAGTCCAGGCGCCGAGTTTTCGTGGTTTGCGTCATTGTTACTCCATTTTCAACATCACAAGACACCAAGTCGATGTAAAAACAAGGTACGTAGTATTTTTTCGTCTTTGGGAAAACAAGGTATGTTGTATTTGTTTCGGCTTTGACAAACAAATGTATATAAAATCTGCAATTATCTGATGGTATTTTTGTAAGTGCACACGACTGCTTTTGAATACTGTATGGAACTGACCGATTGAGGGGACTTACGTTGATTTGATCGTTAGATAACGATAATCACAGGAACATAAGTAACACCGATAAGATTGTAGAAAATGGATAAAAGCGTTATTCGTTTGGTATGCTTATTTTGTTTAAGACTTTATATTGCTAACAAAAAAGCCATCGTGTATCATTTTATACTGCAACGAGTTTACGGATGGGCGATTTGCACGCTTGCATGCATGACATCATTTGAATATAAAATGACTAATTCTCACTGCATACATAATTCGCGCATGGCAGAACTTGATTTAATCCCTCAAATTCCATCATTATTTTATGCCCAGGGCGAGCATGATGTTTTGCAGTCTCTTAGTTTACCGGGTTTCGCCTTCAGTAACCATTGTCATTTTGCCGGCGTTCTGCTGGAGAAAACGTTAGTCTCTCCACCCTCCTCCCCCAGTGTCGGATGACCATGCTACCCTCGTTTCTCGCTGCATACCTTAGTGGCTACAGTAGTCGAAGACTTCTCCCATAACTCAATCTACCGAATGTGGTAATGGCAGTGAGGACAAATTACTGTAACAACCATACTTCCGCGGCCTCTTTTAATTTTATACTTATTAGTGTAATCGTTATGTA
>JAHPZR010049515.1:7500-10000 GCA_019787425.1 Platygyra sinensis | reverse complement strand
AAAACTAAAGAGTGTCCTAAAAAATGCAAGCATATCTGTGAACGTCTATCCTTATACTGAGAAAACTTTATCTGCAATATTTTCTTAGCGTTTCTTGACAGTTGTTTTAGGGTATCACAGAGCCGCAAGGTGTCTTCGAGAAAATATTCAGAAAATATTTTATAACAAGAGAATATCTGCTTTTCATGTTGTCAATGAACTGCTCAAGGCCCTAACTATAATGTTATCGCTAAGCTGGAGAATTCACAGTTTATTTTTTACCTACGCTGACAAGCCATGGACATGACAGAATTCCGACAGAACAAAGTAACTTGTTTTTTTTTTTTATTTTAGCACAAGGGTCTATCAATAGAGGAAGTATGAACGTGTTGCGAGTTGGTTGTTTGAAAGTGGTAGGTAGTTTGTAGTTTGTTTTAGTTTGTTTGCATGATTTGGCTCAATTTTCAACAGCAAACATGTCAGTTCTCATACCCACCCACTTCAAATGCAGTGTTAAATGTGCGAACTGAGCATCACACGATACCCCGTTTTCAAGCAATGGCTGCGAATGAGTGAGAGTCAGGATAAACACTGTACGCAACAACGATCCCAAAGTCACTGTTGGAAAAGAGAAACTTCATCGCCCCAACGTTCGCCGTGAAACGGTTTGAGAGTTCAAAGCAAGCAATGGGCTACAATTCTTCGCGATTACCAGACAGTTGGTGTTCCTTTTTAACCATTTTTAACTCTAGTGAAAGCAACTCAGTTTACTATCGGGTGACTCTCACAACCTGTGTTATCTCCTCACTTCTGGCACCTATTGTAGTGGCCGCAAATACTTTCATTTTGGCAGCAATTTGGAAGAACCCATGTCTCAGGACTCCATCTTATGTTGTTCTTGCTGGTTTGGCCCTCACAGATTTTTGCACTGGGTTACTCACTCAGCCATTTTTTGCTCTATACCAATGGGCGGGTTTAACAGGAAACATTGAGATGTTGTGCATTTCTGGTGTCATCACACAGAGCGTTGGATACTTTCTTTCTTCTTTAACAGTCATCGTCATGACAATAATGGCAGTAGAAAGATGGCTGCATATGAGTCGAAGGTCTCTTCTTACAGTGCGTCGGGTCGTTATTCTTTACATCATGTCTGCAGTTTTGCTTATTATGTTGAATGCTTATCACATGTACAACTGGTATCATACAAATGATTTTTTCAGTGCATTCATTGTTATCTTCTTTTTGGGGATAGTACTTTGTTCGTTTAGCATTGGCTTCTCTTATTTCAAAGTTTTTCGAATCATACGTCACCATCAAAGTCAAATACAAACAAATCGAAACGCCATTGACATCGACAAATACAAAAAGTCTGTATTCACAATTTTTTATATTCTTGCAATATTTTTACTGAGTTTCTTCCCCTACGTGTGCAATCTTGCAGTAATTAATATTATGGGCGTTTTCAGCACTAAATTGGCGAGGGCCTCCAGGAATGCTTGCGCGGTAGTTGTGTTTTCTTCTTCATTTGTGAATCCCTTGCTTTACTATTGGAGGATAAAGGAAATCAGGGATAGCGTAAATAGAATCTTAAGGAACGTCTGTTGTAAAGAAACCGAAAATGAATCTTAATGATATCAATTAAGTGTGGAAAGTAATTAGACAATTACTTTGGTTTGGGGTTTGGTTTTACTACGGTTTGAGATTGGCTGAGCAGTCTAATTGGTAAGTAATTGGTTTGGTTTTAGTTTAATTTGTACGACACTCAAATGAAAACCGCTCCATGCAAAACTCTTGTGTGATGCTTAAACTACAGTAGCTGAAGTGAGATGAGCAGTAGGTGTGTCACACAGTCATTGGAATTAGTAATTATCACTAAGCGAAAAAAGTTACCAGAAACCTCGGAATAAACTTGTACCCTGATTACACAATCATGATATAAAATAAAATAAATTAGTTTATTAGTCAAACTTCATACACTGTACGAATTCCGATTTTCTGATTGGTTGATTTGTACCACGTGACACTGGGTTATGACGAAACAGCCGCCTTGACGTCATTATCGTGGTGTAATAGCCGTGGTGTAAATTCAATACACCACTGTCATTACACCATGGCTTCGGCTGACTCAAAGTTTGACGATTTTTGTTTGCAGTGTATTCAATTTGAGTAATAAAAATGTTAACGCACTCATTGCTCGTGAATTATCGGGATTTACCTGCACTCGTTCACTAACAATGAACTCGACATTTTCAATACCGCACTCGGCGGCCTCGTGCGGTATTGAAATTTCTCGTTCATTGTTAGTGAACTCGTGCAGGTAAATCCCGATAATTCACTCGCTGAGTGCGTTAACCTGTAAATATGCCACACAAGTGAATAGTACTTTTCGCGCGCGCTGATTGGCTAGCTCGGAGCCGATTACCCAAGTACTATTCACCTCCGAGCAGCCAAAGAAAAACAAAATGGCTTTTGTCGATACGTTATCACAAGTAAAGTTACTTTTTTGGCCGCTAGTTATTCA
>JAHPZR010049515.1:0-2500 GCA_019787425.1 Platygyra sinensis | reverse complement strand
TCATCACAATTCTGTCAACGGCCTTTGGAAAGAGTTTAATATATATAGTGTTTTGTTCAATGGCGAAGCAATCTACAAACCCCAATGTGAGTGTTCTGGTAATTTCGCTCAGCTCAGCAGCATGGTGGAGATCGGATAAACAATGTATGGCAAACATTTCAGAACGAAAGTTCCGCTTCATATTTTTGTTCTGCGGGGCGATATCTGTCATGACCTTCGCGGCTTTTTTGGGAGTTTTGCGATCACTTGAGGAAGACATCTTTCGTGACCTGTGGTTGACATATTCGAGCGAATTAATTTATCTAGACATCTCCCGTGGTTTTCAACGACAGGCGACAATGACAAGCCGTCAAGATAAGCAATTCTATTGGATACGGTTAATTAGATTGGAAATTATCACCAAAAAGTCACTCGGCCATGGAAGGGCAAACTCTTGCGCTAAGGCGGTAGTCCCTCCTTTCGCGTGCATCTCGCAAGACGGACTAAGCGAAAGAGGGACTACTCGTAGTGTAATGTAAGCATTTCCTTTAAGCTTTCAAACTACCTAGACAATCCACTGTGTCAAATTAATTTTTACGAGGATTCTGTTTTAATAGCTATTTTTTAATCAGCAGGCATTTTAGACAAAGGCATCTCTATTGCTCAGTATGAAAGCAGATGAGTGGTTCTCCCTTCTGCAAATTTGCGTGGAAAAAAGTTTTAAAAGTTGCCATGGAAAAAAATTAAACAAATGTATATATTTAATTTCTCCCTGATTGTTTTTTTTTTAAACACTGAAACTTTTTAAGAGCCGTCCTCTATAATTTTCGACTATCGTCATTTGGACGAGAAAAAATGAAATTCCTCAAACTTTCCCAGATGAACGGTCTAGATAAGTGATTCACAAAAATATATTTTTCAGTTTAATACGATCCGTATTTTAGCGCTGGCGACCATCTTGGTTTTGCCCCTCTGAGAGGGCTTTCAGCGGCCATTTTAAGGCACATCTTTAACAATTTGCCAAGCAAAGAAAACGCTATAATTCCGGATAAAAACACGTTATTCAAAACAAGCAACTGTTACTTGACACGTTGAGAGGCGGTTTTGGTAATTTGATCAACATCTGATTTTTTTTACAGAATTTTAAACTTCTTCCCTTTCGAACTACTTGCGAAGCGCCCTAAAAATGGTGAATTTTAAAGGAAAATACCGCCAAAAGTACATCACTTGAGATACCTAAACTACCCTCCACTGAAAGAGCAATGTCCCACCTGTAAAAATATGCAATAAAATTTTGGGGCAGTCAAAACTGAAAAGTATTAGAAGTAGAAGTTGAAGCTGTAGTTTTGTAAACAAAAACCGCCGTCCTAATTAGCATAATTACGTGGAAATAACGATGTACAAAGGAAATTATGATATATTCCACTTACCTCGCAGCATGTCGACAACTGGATGATCCACGATATCTCACGTTATGTTATCAGTAGGTTTCAGCGGCATGTTCGATGATTATTGTGCGAAATCACTCTGAGACATCACAACCGTTAAGTGTCTCCGAAGCCCTCGTCATAAACATCTAGCAATATTAATTGTCTTCCGACTCATATCTGCCGTTTGCAAGAAGTTTAACAATTTTCCGAGATCCCAACAGACCCAAACATCTGTCATCAGCCTAAAAATCCCCCTCTTAATGGCGGATTCTTATCAAGAACTCTTAAGTTTAGTTCCGTTTCGATCTATTGAGCACCCACCGTTATTGTACAGATTGCGTTACAGACAACAAGTGCACATTCCAATGTGCGTAGGGGTAGGGTGGGTAGAAATGAAACGTAACCGGCTTTAAAGCCATTTTACGCATTTCAGTGGCTAAGCTAGTAATTGGCTTTTGCAGGATAATTTAAATATGAACCACTGCTTGGAAATTTGAGTCATTGTGAAGGTTATTTTTGAGCGGTCGGGGGACGGGGCGTGAATTGTATTTTTTTTTAAAAAAAAAAGAAGAAAAGAAAAAGAACAGATAGACAATATGAGGTCAAGAAATTATGATCTGCATATAATCTCTTGATCGGCTTTATCAGTTTATCAAGGAGTCCCTTTTAGGGGTTTTCAGTATACTTGATATTTGGGTAAAAATTTAACAGGATACACGAAATTTCTCTCGAAGCCTGCGTCAGAACATTTATCAATTTAACGTGTCTTTTAGCCTCCTAGCCGCCGTTTCCTAGACGTTAACATTTTGCTAAAATATCTACCAACTCCAAATTCTTTTAGCAGCCTTTGAAATCCTCTTGTTAACCAAAGATTCTCATGAACTAACTCGTTCAACTTCATTACACAATGAGATTGCGTTAGATACAACCCCGGGGATACCACACGCTAAGGGTGGGCAGGAGATGAAAATTCAAAGGGCCTTAGGGATATACTCGGGTAGCTTCGAAAGCTGTTCTTGCACCTCTCGAAACCAATTACGTAAACTCATGAGTCGGGAGGGATAGAATAGAGGGCGGAAATTTAAGAAATA
>JAHPZR010049514.1:30000-33280 GCA_019787425.1 Platygyra sinensis | reverse complement strand
ATATCTAGACTCGCCTTGTGTTTAGTGCGGGTTGCACGCGGCACATATCTCACAAGTAAGCTTAACCCAGGAGTATCTCACGAGTATCTCACAAGCCAGTATAATTTTATCGGCTTGAAAATATCGGTGTGGTTCACACCTCAAACTGAAAGAGTTATTGTACTCTCAAAAATACTCGCACTGAATAAGAGTCTTGCACTACTGTTGTCTGTTATTAGCCGCTAGCGTAGGAACAACAATCGAACAATGCCGGTCAAGGTTCGGCTGTCATAACAATGTTGTCAAAGCCAAGGATGCTCGTGTGCGAGACCAATTTTGGAATGTGATGTTTTACTTAAATGTGTTTTACTTGCGAACATTAAGAGACGTTGTTGGATATTACAAGTTGCGGAATGAGGTGATGGTTGAGTTTACACAAATGATATGCTACAATGTTTACATCCATTGCTTATAACGCAAGCAAATGATGTGGAGGAAAATCCAGGTCCTACAATATTTGATATCATTGATCCAACAACCACTGTGTAGACCTGCTGACTGTGCTACTGTAGAGAAGTAGATCTATTTACGCGAGTATTAACATTTGAGGACGTCGGCGGGAAACTGGCTTATCCGTCATAAAACTACAGAATTACTTCAGTCTACACTATCCTTTACTTTAATGGAAATAAGTATACTCCCTTGTTTTTGAAGTGATATAGTAATTTCCTAAATTTATAAACACAAAAATGATACAATACAACCATAAACATGAGGTTAAAATATGAAAAAAACTAGAAATAACCTTTTTTAATTAAATTTTTGAGATAAAGCCAACAAAGTGCAAAGCACGGTAAAATGGCATTTGTTGTGGTAAATCTTCCCGCGGTACATCACACTTGGGTTTCAGTATTCTTGGCTTGCACGTGACGTCATCATTTTCTAAAATCCAAAACTAAAGAGCCACCAAAGTTTTTATCCTCATCAGGCATTAGAATGGGTAAATTGACATTTGTTTACAACGTTTCAGCTCAGTAGCTTGCTTCGTCTGGAAACCAGCGCATTTTGAATTTCAGAGTTATGGCGGTGCGTGATATAAAGCCACGAGCGCGTTTGTTGAAAAATATCCTCTTATGTCGTAATTTTCAGCCTATTCAGAGGTTTAAGTATTAGGAAAAGTGCTTATGTACATGCTTTTTTGTTCAGTACAGATAATAAGTCGCCCAGATAACCAAAGTAAGTTCCAGATGATTACACTATTTTCCGGCCGCCATGTTGGTGTTCCACGGAGGTACACCAACATGGCGGCTCCATACTGGGCTCTGTAAATTTGTGCTGAATATTTCGACGAATATCTCAGGTTTAGGAAAACGCACAGACTTAAAACTTGGACAAGTTTCATCTTTACCAGTCTCCTACAGCATCCCAATTTCTTGACTTCATCCACTTAATGGTTTTCAATTTATTTTTATATTGCGTGACAGTGCAAGCCAAGAATACCGTGGTTCAAGCGGTTACACGCGAATAGCGATTTCCCAAGCTAAAAGAAGTGTCACGCCAATGTGTTGAGTATTTCTCGAATGGTGCTCGCCACTTCTCCTTTATTTGGGTTAAACTTCTGGAACTTCCAATGCCAGCCGTTTTGCAATGTTCAGTAAAAGTGTGAAAAATCTTCTCCCATACGGATTTTTTTCCCTTACAACTCTTGGAGTTCTTCAGATTTTCTTAGTGGTCTTTGTATGCAGAGATAAGGATCTTGACTTCGGTCGCTTCCCACGGCACCGTTTGTTTACATTCGCTGAGCCAGAACCTGAAGAACCCGACGGACTTTCACTCCGACAAGGAGTTTCATCGTGACTAATATATATATTAGGGTGAAACTGCTGACTGTGCTGATAACCAAGATAGATTACTAAGCTGGACGTGTACAGCTTGATGTTCGTTAGAGCCGATTTACACGGTACGACTTTGACGCATACGACAAGCTTACGACAGGCCTACGATATGACTTGGGACCATTTACACGACGACATTCTCACTTTCAAAATTTAATGTGCAAAAGTTTGCACCGGGATTTACGGAGCGAAAAAATTCTAACAAACGTAAACAAATATTTTGGTTGTCTTGCGCTTTGAAAAACTTTCTAACGAGATGTTTTTCACTTTAATCCGTTCCGTACTTTTCGAGAAACGACTTCATGTGCACCAGTCACCAACAACTTCGTCCGCCATTTTGACTTAAGAAAACTTCTCCTTCGTACCCTACTCAGTACAAATTTGTCACAAAATACGTAAGTTCTATAGATTCCGGTTACGATTGTCGCAACGTTTTAAAACATGTTTTAAAATCCTACGACAATTTTTTTTGACGTACACAACAGTGGTAAGCGAGTTGTTAATTTACACGAAACAATTCATGTCGTAGCCCTGTCGTAAACTTGTCGCACGCGACAAAGTCGTACCGTGTTAATCGGCCCTTAGGTTCTCGTGTCTCGTATCGCCGGTTAAAGAGAACTCCATTGTACAAATCACCATGCATATTCGAATTTCAAATAAGAATAAAAATAATTTTGGTTTATTAGCCGCTGTTAAAATAGCCGGTTTAGTAAACAGGTAGAGAAATCAACTGAAATACATAAAATACTCACAGCATTGCCCGAAATTCCGCCATATCCACAGTCTCGAAATCACAGTCCTTCAGTTCTGGCGCGTACGAGGTTGACATTTGGCGCGAATGAAAGCTGCGAAGAAACTCTGCGTTACCTGTTCCTGTCAAACGGAGTATCGTGATTGGCTCTTCTACCTTGGGCATCCAAACACCATTGAAACTTAATACTACGCTAAATGTCATGGGCGCTTCGTATGATCTTTTTGACGTATCCATGGATATTTAACACGGGAAATTCACCTCGGGAAACGTCGGTCACACTTCTAAATACAGTTTCGATTCCCGTGGTAAAAGGACAATTTACCACGGTAAAAGTGCCCAGTGTAACCGCACCTAGTGTCGGAGACATTTTAGCTGCGATACAGTTGACCGTCAGCTGTGATTAGCTATACTTAGCTCACTGCTCTGCCCTGAAACCAACTGCAACATTGGTGTCGGAAAGCAAGGTTATGTGTTTATTTTAACTGATTTTAAGGTGATTCCTCAGAAATTAAAGTTGCAGATTAATTTCATTGAATGAAATTTTCCCTGAATGTTTTCTACCAAGCACTGTTTCGAAAAAAATGAAAGGTCGCCATTCTCGTTTAAGAGATGTGATTAGCAAATCTTACCCCATTTATCCCTGTACTCGAGC
>JAHPZR010049514.1:10000-20000 GCA_019787425.1 Platygyra sinensis | reverse complement strand
GGTAGAGCTTAGTTAAATCAATCATCTGCTCTTACGCAAACAGCGCCCGAAAGAGCAAACATACAGTTATTATCAAGTGTCATAGAAAAAGCAAACTATTGTCATTTGACCTGTTAGTAAAATATCCGGCTGCAGTCGAAAAATCCTAAATCAAGATTTTAGTTTTTAAGGAAAAGATAAAGTCACGTGCGTTCAAACCTTCGTAGCGAGAAAATTTTTGTACCAAAAAACCAAAAATACTTGTACATTCAACGAAGGGTTAATGATCCACGAGATTTTGAGCATTAAGAAAAGTCAGTTGACGACTCTATAAACAAAGATAGAAGAGCCACTGAAGACGACGAAAGACGTGAAGCTTCTCATCGAATTTCTGAGAGAAAAACACGACCAAAGAAATCCTGAAGATATCGGAGCCAAAGAATTGACCATGTATTTCAGCGAGTTTATCGTTAGTGTGAAGCGAAAAGACAACAAAGACTTGGAACCTTCAAGTCTTAGAGGTTACTGGAGGTTACAATTTTCAAGTTTAAATCGACATTTGAACGAATGCAAATATCCCGTCAGTGTCATCGAAGACGTTGCTTTTGAACGGCCAAGAAAATGTCTTGAAGCTACAAACAAGCAACCTCCAATTGAGGAAAAAGGTAAAAGAAATAATGTAGCAGAAGCCCTAGTAAAGCTTATGACGATTCTCTCCGAAAAAAAACTCCTGGGATTTTTAAACGGAGAAGCATTGATAAAGACACTTTGGCTCTTCAATTCACAGCATTTTGGTCTACGGGGTATGTGGAGAGCATTGGCAAATCCGGTTCTGGGGAAGAAAGTTGAAAAAAAATAAGGATAAAGATGAATGTGAAGGTTTTCCTTTAGGTAAATTCCGTACCTTGACCAGTAAACTGTTTGCTTATTAAAAAAAAAAAAACAGGTAGGTAGGTAGTGACGTGCTGAGAAAAACATCACGAAAAGAAAAAACTTTTAAGACTACAACGCTACCAAGATACATTGTTCAATGAGGATTCAATGATGCATAAAATGAATGTTTTTCGAGGTAAATCTCCTAATGTATTCATAAATATGGTACCGTATCTTTAAATTTTTACGACCATAAAAGATAGATTCCACATCGTGGTGCAGCTGCACATGCATATGGTTCTAAAAATACTGTAAAACGAGACAGTAAAAATTTTCTAAATATTCATTTTTTTATTACTTTGATACTGAAAAAAGGGCGAATATTAAATTCTAAGCTAGATTCAATTTTTGCTTATGAGATTTCAATGAAACACAGTGAATTTTCTCTTAATAGCAAATGTAAATTACTTTAATGATTATAGCTTATTGTTATTGTGATAGAAATCTCCCAAGGGCCTGAATATTTGTCTGTATCTTATCGTTGCTGTTTCTACAATTTACTGCTTGCTTCTTACTAGGGTCTTTAACATAGTCTTTCAGGACTCTCATTGCATACCTGGTAGCCTTCCTGACAGCTTAACCAAACTTTACGAACTCTACGATGATGTTGAAACGTTTGTTATGTTCATTGGATACCCGAGAAGTTCACACAGTCTGGTAGGATCAATTTTAGACGCACATCCAGAAATCATCATTTCTAATGAATACCACATTATACAGCGCTGGAACATCTACCAAGACCATGCCCTACGAAACACTGACATGAAAAAATACCTTCTCTTTAATAATCTACACTCACTTTCCACGTGGCAAGCAAGTTTTGGGGTTCGAGCTAGAACACCTGTTGTTATTGACGATAAAATCTATTCTTATCACGTTCCCGGGGCGTGGCAAGGAACTTTCAATGGTAAAATCAAGGTAATTCTGACCGATTGCCTTTTACTTCATTAGTCGAATGCCGTTAATTTTCTCTTGCAAAGGAGACTTAGATCTGAAGCGTCTTGTGCAGATTTTATAGCTTTTATTATCGCAAGGACAGACTGGGAGAAAACAGGGCATAATAGCACCTTTGAAGGAAAAAGTCGTCCACTAAGTGTGGAAAGTTGTTTTTTTTTCGGTCTCAATCGTCCACACAGTTCAAGAAAGCACTTTCACGTTGCCACTTGCGCTAACGTAAAATGCTTACCACAGCTTTTTTCGGAAATTTTAAAGACTTTTATTAGTCAAGGTTGAAATTTAAGCCCTGTGTAAAGATAATCCTCTTTCGTCTTACACTTAGCACAAATAACTGTGTTAAACTGCATTATAATGCCTACTTGTTTAAGCAAAGTTCATAAAAATGCCTTTAAGAGGAAAACAAAACCAACACTTTATGAAATTCTAGCTTCAAAAGACTTACATTGATCTTCCAGAAATCATTCAAAAAGTAAAGCTGAATTATTTTTGTCATACTTTGTATGTATTCGTTAAGATCATTAATATCGTTTCGTGTAAATACAGTCTCTTGTAATAACTGTTGTCAATTATTATTTGTAATACCGTTAATCAGTGTTCTCCAGTCATTGTGCTCAATTTTAGATTCTGTTGTTGCCTTTATTTATGTTTACTAGATCTTTGTTGTATTTCTTCCTGTAACCATGACCCGCCTTGATTAGCTTTGCTAACCGCGGGCATGCAATAATTTTACTCTTACCAAAAAATGCAAAAAATGTATCTATGTATGCATGTATGTATGTAAATATCTAGACGTGAGCATTTAGAAAGATCCGTTTGAATATGTCCACACCAGTTCAGAAATAATGAAGTGCTCACAAATTTCCTCCATAGAGAAAGATTTGAAAAAACTTCAAGGAATTTTTTTAAAAAGGAGACCTAGGAACAAGAATTGAGACTGCCACAGACAAGTTTAAATGCAGGGGTTTTATAAAATGACGTGAAAAGTACCGTAGGTTTTCTGGCATGTAGCATACACTATCCATATCATTTGTCGTTATGTCTTCTTGATCTAAGATTAACTGGTTGTGTCGATAACTGCAATGATCAATCATGTTTATATCTTTTCCGCACTTCAAATATATGATCGTTTATATATTAACTTGTAAACTAAATCTGAAGTTTATTAATAAATGAATTTTAGCAATCATTGATCCTTCAATTTACAGGTCATTGGAGACAAGAGACGAGGAGGAACAACCATGGAATTAACGGAGAAATCTGAGAAGTTTTCGATTCTTAAGGATCTAAACGAGACTCTAGGAATTCCGCTAAAATTTCTTCACGTCATCAGAAATCCTTTCGACATAATATCGACCTGGGTTCTGAGGCTCTTTAACGTAAGACTTCAAGTAAACGACGGAAAAACCAAGGTACTGAGTAACTTATAAAAAATTTAGTGGGAAACACAAAAAACGGTACAAGAAGGTACGAATAAGTGTAAATAAAGTTGTAATAATTCAAAATATGGCCAAAGATCAGCCCAGGTGGTCTCACTTTTACCTTGTCCAAACTCTCCGAAGCCTTTCGAAGAACGCCGAGGACCAACGAATATTGTCGAAAATCACTCGATAGTCTGACAATTTCGTAAATGCTTCCCAAGGATCGTTTTTAACTGAGATCACTTCAGACCTACTGCTAGCCGACAATGATTTAAACACATAACGGGGATTCTACTATTCCCATCCCCAGCCTCAATAGCAAACAATTGTTTTGCTTCTGTACGTCTTTATTAATGAAGGTGTATCTCTTTGTTTTAATCAATTTTCAGATAGACAAACCCGCAGCATTAAACAATGCCATAAAGTCATTCTTCGAGCTTACCGAGGCCAACGAAAAAATAAAATGCTTTATGGCGACGGTAGAGTTGGCTTCTGATTGGCCAATTGCGAATTTGGGTATAAAGTATTGTGGAAAATCACTCGATAGTCTGACAATTTCCTAAATGCTTCCCAAGGATCGTTGTTAACTGAGATCGCTTGCTAATGAATGTGTATCTCTTTGTTTTTATCAATTTTCAGATAGACAAACCCGCAGCATTAAACGGTGCCATAAAGTCCTTCTTTGAGCTTACAGAGACCAACGAAAAAATAAAAAAACTTTATGGCGACCAAGCAGTGCTGGACATTTTAAGCCACGAACTGATATCAAAACCTGAAGAAACCATAAAGGAAATATGTTCATTTTTAGGAGTCAGCTGTAAAGAGGATTACCTTCATCAAGCAGAAAACATCCTTTTTGGCAAACCATCGATAACAAGAACAACAGTGGTGTGGACTGAGGAACAGAAGCAAAGAGTTTACAAGGAAATGAAAAAATACTCTTTTCTGCAATCATTCAATTTTGATGAAACTTACTGATGACACCATGCACGGATATCTCAAACCAGTGACTTTTCCATGCAGTTTACTCAGTGTTCCATGGCCGAGGATGCCATGAAGAAAAAATATTGAAAACTATTCACTAATGAATGCTGTAATCATAATAACGATTTACATTCTTTTAAACCACGAAAACGGCCACAATACCATAGGTGGTTCAGAAGTTGCGCTTTTAAATATTTATTTATTAGGAAGCTTACGGAGGCTCGAAAGGGTTTTTAGCTGCACGCGCGCGCGTAAACACACGCGTTAGCTAAATGAATCAAAATTAGCACACGGCAAGTTAAATCTTGCGTAAAATCGCGCGAACCGGAAATAAAATCTGCAGAAAATATTTGTTTCTAGCTCGAATTTTTGCTCGGTGACCTTTCTTGATTTTTTGCATGCACGCACCATTCACGATGGCACTTAAATATAAAAGTTTCGGAGAAAATTATCCAGTAGAATTTCCTGTGCGCCATGAATCGCACTTTCTTTACAGTCAAACTAAGTGAAGCGTACCCCTCAAGATCGCATAAATGAACTGATTATTTGAAACTTGAACCCGCTAGTCGTTTCAAGAATGCAATAATGAATTGATTATTCCAATATTGAACTCCCTCGCTCGATCCAAGAATACGGCCAACGGATTCCTTTTTCGAAAAATCAATTCACTGTTGCGACTAGTAGGTTTGAAACCTATTAGGCCACGTCCACACTAATCCGTTTTCAAACGAAAACGGAGCTGTTTTGCTCCGGATACGGCTATCGTCCACACTACAACGCCGAAAACGATCACCGAAAACGGAGTCATTCGAAAACGCTCTCCAGAGTGGAGCGATTTGAAAACGATGCTTTTTTGAAAACGGTGATGTCATCAAAATAGACACGACCAGGCGCCAGACCACACGACCGTGAATATCAAGAATGGCGCGAATTCTTTTGTTCTTAATAGCCTCTTTATTTGACTGAAGATCGCTGCTATCTCAATACGCATTGACAACGTATTCTATAAAGGGTAATTGCTGCCGTAATGAGTGAACCTGGAGCGAACGAATGAAGGCAGCTCTCTAGTCTGGAGAAGGTCACACATTGTTGGGGACTTGATGACGGTTTTGCGAAACCCAAGAAATTCTGGTAGCCGGGTAAGATCAAGGACGCAAGGAATTGTGGTTATGCGCTGTTTTCCTTTGTTTTCTCGCATTTAAGTTTTCTCGGAGGTGAGGTTTTCATAGCTGTGTAAATTTCTCTTTTCACACTTGTTGCTTTGCCTATCTTTACTGCTGCGTAGTAAGTGAGCTTGGACAACAGAAGCAAAGTAAGTAAGTCGAAAAGCGTCCGCCGTAATAGAGAACCAACTCAGTTTTCAAAAAATGTATATCATTTACTTACCTAAACCTTTTAGAATGTTGTATTTCTCATGTAATATTCCAATTGAGAAACCTTACAACAATCCTATTTAATTCCTTTGAGACGTCTCCAAAAAACTCCAGGGGTACTTGTATGAGAGCGCGAGTTTCGTCGGTAAGAAAACAATGAAAATCTTCAGGTAATGAGGCTTAGTGCTGAATGCAGCCGAATGTTGTAAACTAACCCTGCCTGCCCTGCACTGACGCTCCTTACATCCTTCTTTCCCTCTTATTAGGTAAACGTCTGTGAAATATTAGATTAGGAAAATATCTGGACAACTAGCGTCTGTAGACGTACTTAGTTTTACTTCTCTCGGCTTTTCTCACAAAACGCAAGCCGTCCAAAACATTTCTATAGTCTACTTAATGAAATTCATTCAAATTAAAGCCTGTTGAACGCAGTCTAAATTACCTGACAGATTCATCTTAATTCTTTATTCTCAGTCGACACACGAATTATTAATTAACTTGCTTTAAGAATACGAAACTCTGACACGAATAAACCAACGAACCCACGCTGCCTTGAACGCGTGGACGCTATGTCCGTGAACACTCTGCAAAATAATCTTTTGAAAATAATTTATGTTAATTTTAACCCCGCTGCTATACTGGACAAATCAGAAATAAGGAACAAATCTTGTGTAGCTGTGCACTTCTTTGATCCAAAAAGAGAAAATAAATACGGTCAGGAGTATTGTACATAGCGACCAAAGCTGTTGGAAACTAAGGAAAAGTTCTACGCACCACTTTCTCCGGCGAGAAAATCAAAATACCACAATACTATAAACTCTCGCTCTTATTGCGCTTCTCTTTTATAAAGGACAATGCTCAGAGTGTTTAAAACATGTACAGTGGTTCGTTTTGCTTTTCCACTTTCCACAAACAAAATGGAACTAACTTTATTAAACATGTGATCTAATAAAAGTTAATAAAATGTTTCAGAAATTTATATTATAACTCGGCTTTAAAGTGATAAACCGTAGTTAATTCACAGTAAATGGCCATAAAACAAAAGATGCACAGGGTCAAAGGCCTTCCAACATAAAGGTCAGCCTGTTTCTTTGCTTCTATGCTGCTTTCCGGTCTTCCTAAACTTTTCCCTTCATTACCTATGGATAAACACATTTGCCTAGCCACTCTAAACGCGGGCTATGTGATTGGTTAAATTTCTAATAAAACCTTTTAGAAAACAGTCGTAAGAAAATACACGGGCTTATTGGTTAAAAATCGAGTTTCGATAACTCGGAGACACAGAACAAGCGAGAGCTGTTGACTTAATGATGGCACGAGCAAAGATAATTCACATTTTGATAATGACAGTTAAGAAGCTGTTTTCCTTTTTCTCGTCGTGGTGTTTTCTGAAAGAAATAAAACATGTTCTCTGTGTTTCTATCGAGTTATGGAAACACTCGTGAAAGTTTGGGAGAACTCGAAAAAGCTCTGGAAGAAATCGCCTGCGGCTAGTGTTCACACAGCATTTTTCGTTCTCCCAAACCTGCACTCCTGTTTCTATAACTCAAAAGTAACCCGGTACATGTTCTCAATTTCTTAATTAGAAAAAGAGTCGTAAGAAAATACTCGTGCTGATTGGCCAGAACTCGTGTGTCTATTAAACAATTACATTATGAGCTCGAGATATCTATCGCACGATAGTTGACGAGGCAGCAGCCCAAGTCATGTTCACACATAGAAATGGAGAGCGAACAATCTAAGTGTTTTAGTAGAAATCTACATGCTAATCAAAAACTTCATCTTAATCATCTTCACAGACACTTCGAAAACGCCAAGAGGCGGCCGTCATTTCGCTGACAAGCGTACACTGCTACGCTACTATCTATCACAGGGTAGAGAAACCAATCAAAAAATGCCATTCGTGATAGAAAGCTGTACTAAAAGTCGACAGAAACAGAGAACTAGCAACATCCGATCCTACACTAGAAAATTAATTATTAGGTTCGATTCTCAAGCGGAATTTCGCTGAATTGTAGTTTAGAAAAGCGAAGACCCACCCTAGCTCGAAATACACTACGGCTCAGTCAGGCCGTGATCACACCCTTAACACCAGTGATTATACATGTAGGCAATTGGTTTACTGCCAAGGGTAGAGCTCGTATCCTGAGGCCATGATGCGAGTTAAAGCAGGTCTTTTTAGGTATCTAAAATAAAACGCACACGTTTATCGAGCATCAATCGATGTTCCTCCGAACCAGCGGACCTTTTATTTACAAAACAAATGTTCTTGTCATCAATAACAATAACAAAACATTAAAAATAACTTTACTCTTAACAGTTGCTTTTGAGTCTATGTACAAACAGCGGCAAGGAGTGTTTTATAAAAATGTAACACATGTCCTATCGCATAGAATAAGACTATATTGCTGATATCATGGGGGTTTGAATTGTCGCGTTAAAGAGTTCAACCTAAAAATAAAACAACATAGATGTTAGCCTGAGATATACTTCTATAAACAATTTAATGTACTGCTGGTGAAATTCTAAACTTCTGAAGGTCAATTAGCATTCCCGTTACAGAAAATACGGACTGACGATCACAACCCCGAGGTTAACGCCAAAAGATTTTACTCACAAATATCGCAATTATCTAAATAAGATCATTGGGTATATAGGCTTCAGAGTTTGCACCAGCTAAATGTTTGCAGAAAGCGTTCAAATTTTAAACAAAAATGCGAAAAAACATGCTTTCGTTGTCCACGGTAGTTGTCTTCGTGGTTCTTGTTTAAGCTCCTAAAAAGTGGATCGAGCTGATTATTCCCCGCTTTACAAAGAGTCACAGATATTTTTCTTATTCTTTTTGGCGTTTTAATCCTCTTTAGAATACGAGGTTGGTCAAATTATAACTTTTTGCTTTGGAGGTTCTCAGATCCCTTTCCGCTTATAATGCTGGATGGTATGAAAGCATTCCAAGCTTTTGCTAGAATGATTTTCGCAAAATTTGAAAGACGACACCTTTGTACATTAAACGACAATGGTAAAGTTGTCATCGAAGCATCTACCTAAAAGGGTACGTTTAATTTCCCAACTTAACTTTGAATTTTTAAATAAATGGGCAAGATAAAAAGTCTTTTTATTTTGACGATAGTCTTGCTTACACACAAACATGATTCAACCTGCCGTTGGCAATTCTAGTAATTCGCTGTCTTGGGTGGTGAGAATTTACTAAAACATCAAAATGTAAGAACATTTCATATCTTACCTCTCTCGGAGAATGTCGTTTTGCCATCTGCGTTCATTTGCCTCTTGCTAAAACATAAAAAGATAGTTGTTTGAAAACATTCAAATTATGTTAACTTATTTACACTCTTCTACCTGGTTACTTAGTCATATAAAATCACACTTAAATGGTAATTGATCTAAAGGAATTGTATTATTCTGTATGTGAAAACCATTTGCCAATTATTATACTTACCAAATACATATCAGCCTGTTGTCTCACTTTGTTTAGCTAAATTAAAAAAAAAAACATTAAAAGAAGATATGAGCAATTTATAACAAGTATCAAAATAATGACAATGTAGCATCAATAAAGACACATCATTACTAATCTATCCCTGAAAATGAAATACTCCTGTAGCTTCATGATACAAGTGATAATCCTTAATATCGAAAAAACACTACAGTTTTAATGAATTGGAAGGGTCTCTTAAAGACTATTTATTTTCTTACAAGATACCGGAAGTTACGCGCGACATGATTGACGTTTTAGTTGTAATTAAGATCCCGGATTAAAGAAAAGGAGCGCTTTCGCCGTAAAAAAAGAAAAAAGTTATGGTATTTTTCGTCTCGGGAAAATTACAGAAATTTCGGAGCTTTTTGGAACCTAAGGAGAAACAGGCTCAACTTAGAACTACTGAAAATAATTCATGATCTCAGTTACTATCGAAAATACTTAGCGTCAATACACTCACTTGAATTTTCCTGAACTTCTCTTGCTTTTCACATTCCAGCATCAAGTCATGATACATCATACTGAAGTGTAAGAAAAAACAATGTTCTTGTAGAATTTTTAACGCAACCCTCGCAAGGGTGATTCATACATGGCAGGAGCACATGAGCTCCTGAGATGGTTATATTCTTTTTGTGAAAAAAAAAAATGATCACGCAAACCTTATTCTGGATGATTCTTTAATATCAAATTAACTCAAACAATTTCGGTTTTGTAATTTTTTTTGAAATAAAATATACACCAGGATAAGACAAGAACGTTTAAACAGCAGCGTAAAATTCACAAGAACTGTTTCTTACCGTAATCCCTTACACTCCTTGCAATCCTTTCCTCTAGCTTTTAATACCTGCATAATCAAAACA
>JAHPZR010049514.1:0-5000 GCA_019787425.1 Platygyra sinensis | reverse complement strand
GTTTACCATTTGTTTTATAACATAACATTCAGACAGAAGTCAACAGAAATCTTTAGAGTCCATACCATGCTGCTCGCGTCAATGTGTCACGCAATGCCTTTTTCAGCTCGCGCTCTGAAGAAAAATTATTTTCTTTGACGTTGATATTGTGGTAAAAAACAAATCGACATGTGGTTTATCGTGGTCTGTACTCTTTCCGACAACGAGGACGTGTCATTACTCGTTTCCCAAGCATTTTTTTCGTATTGTGTCTGCATATTAAGCGAGTTTGTAAAAGTTTTTGAAAGGAAAGTCTGACGCTTGCAAGAAGCTCATTTGCATAATGAAGCGCGTGCACTTTCAAGTCCGAGTAGACAAATATTTATTTCGCTATCCGTTTGATGTCGTAAAAAACAAATTGAATGTGATTTAGCGTGGTCTGTACTCTTATCGACAACGATACGCGTCATCACAGTGGTCAAAATGTTGTGGACTCACGAGGCCCGCAACAAATTAAGCTAGATCACAAAGCGCGCGCTTTGCTTTAGTTATTGATTACGTCAGCAGCATACACCCATGGGCAAATAGTAGATGCCTAATTAGCCAATCAGAGCGCGCGCTTTGCTTTAGTTATGTTATAAATGTAGATGGTAGAACGTGAGAGCGTGCTAACAAAAGACGCAACAACCATAAGAAACACTAGTTCTTTTCGTATTATGACCTCTTCTCCTCGCATGTGACTCAGCAATTAAACAAAATTGAACTCCACTTCGATTATAAACGTCGACAATACTTACAGGGCTGTATATCACTATATTGCAAAAGGAACTATCATAGGTTTGTAGCATTGTAGCAAACTTACCTCGTTTAGCGCTGCTGCCCATTGTCTTTCTTTTTTGAAAGCACTATTCTTAAATGATTCCAGCTGCAAAAGAACAAAACATAAAGCAAGTTTTAAGTTTTTTATTTCTACAGTATTCAGTAGTGTTCAGTATTTGATATTATGTCTTAAACATCTCTTTATATCCATCGTAAACCCTTGTTGATTAATTATTTAACCTGAGTGTGGTAGCACACTTTCCATATATGGCTACTGGTCATAGAGTGATTTTTTTTTATCCCCATCTAATTGAAAAGACCTTCTCTTACTTCTATTACATGATGCTAAAGTAAACTGCAAACGTTATCTTTAAGGTAAGTGAAGTTAACAATGACATCTTGAAGGTTGTGGGAAAGGTAAAAGAACTAGAAACAGCAAATTTCCAGTTCTTTAACCTCCATTTAAAATGATGGTAATAGAGAAGTCCCATTTTTCTTTTTTTAACACACAGATATCAATAATACTATTAAATAAAAACTTGATTTTCCTCGTAACTTTTGAATATTGCAGCACCACTCGCAAAATCCGTTGTCATTAAGAGACGGTGTAAGAATACAATTCATGGAACAAAAGAAAGTGCCTGGTCTCCGTCATCAAACGAAGATTTTCGAATGCGGCCTATCTTGTACAATGAGAATTTCGTTATCTTGATTCTTTACCTACAGCTATAACCTCATCACTGACTTGAAGGACCTAGTATTTCCATCATTGAAGGGTAAATGTAAGGCCTCTAACAACAGAGGTAAGGTGCCAGAGCGAGATTTTTTAACGAGTACGTCTCCACATAACTCTTTTTAAGTCATGACCTGAGCTAGTAGTGAGTGAAGCAAGTGACCTGATTTCACACAACTCAAAGGAGAAAAGAAGCACTTCATTGCCCGTCGATTATTTGTGACGGAACGCGACGCAAGACAACAATAAGCATAAATGTTATTACCTTGTTTTCTTTCACTGCCAGTTCCTCGTCCTTCTTCAAAATATTTTCATTTAACAAGGTCATCTAAAAGAAAACAGGTATTATAGCAAATATTACATTGTTGATTAAAGAAAAACTGAACACTACACATTTAGAGCACTCAATCGAAGGCTACTTCTTGCGGTTAACATTTTAAAGCAGAACTTTTACTTAAGGTGAATAAATCTCTTTTGTAGAGTTTGAGAGTTGTTCATCCATAATGTACAATTTCGCCTTTGTCAAGGCCAGCTAGAAATAGAAAGACGGATTCTGAAAGTAGTTACTGGCTTATGTTTAAAGATCATAGCTCTTCCACTTTTGCAATAAACGTCGATAATAATCTCAGGTCTATATATCACTTTACGGCGGAAAGAAACTCACAGAGGTTTGTCGCATTACAGAAAGGCAATTGACAGATGCGCTGAACGAGGTGACCTCGTTCAACAAATCTGCCAATTGCCTATCTTTCCCACAAGCTTCATTCTTTCATGAAGCTACCTAAAAAGATTTTATTATTAATGCGAATTTTTAAGCATTATTTAACACAGCTCAGAGAGTAGAATCAATCTGTATATTAAATCTTTACAGGTCACTTACGTAAAGTTACAGAAAAATGAGGTAAGAAAAGGCAAACCATTAGCTATATTTGAAGTGGGACCTAAGATCTAAACTCGGGACTACCGAAAACAACTCCAGCCAGAAGCCAGAACGGGAAATGAAACCAGGTTTTGGGTTTCAAGTCTGATGCCCTAACCACTCAGCCACTCTGCCTCCTACCTTTGTGTCGACCACATGTAAACATCTTACCTCGTTTAGTGCCTCTTCCAGCTCCATTTCTTTTTTAAAAGCTTTATCCTTCCATGAGGCCAGCTAAAAAAAATCCCAACAAGTTTAAAAAGCGGAACTGACCAGTATTGGAAATTATATCTTGAACATCTCTTGTCGTTCAGGAAGTGTCAGGGCCTTTCCGAAATCGTGCAAAGAGAAAAGAGCATTTCTCGGTATTGTCTAATATTTTTTAACATTATAAAAATAAAGATCGTTGCAGTTTTCTGGCCAGTTTTGCTCTAGCGCGAAAATTAAGTCTACAAAACTTCAGGCTTCAACGACATTCAAATCCACGACCACTGTGATATCAGTGCAAGTGCTTTAGCCACTGAGTTATCATAGTTTCCATATATTTATCTGGATATATTTTGTTGTCATGCATTGACATGAGAAATCTAATTATGGAGAAGAATTTTTCTTACCTCGTTCAGTCCCTCTGCCAGTTCATTTTCTTTTTTAGAAACCTTCTCCTTCCATGACGCCAGCTAAAAAAGAACCCAACAAGTTCAGAAAAACTGACCAGTATTGGAAATTATATCTTGAGCATCTCTTGTCCTACAGGAAGTGTCAGGGGCTTTCCGCAATCGTGCAGAGCGAGAGGAGCATTCCTCGGTACTGTCTAGTATTTTCTTTCTTTTATGATAATGAAGATTTTCGCGGTTTTTCACCCAATTACAGCGCTGATTATATTACCGTGAACACTTAAAATATGTCTGGAATGTTTATTGTGTTGTAACCAATCACATGTGAGATATTCACACCACAGAAACCACAAGGCAACGAATGGTTTCCTAACGGCCACGGAACAAATTATTTTCGTTTAGTTTTAACATTCAGTCTTTTTACAAGCAAGTAAACAATTAATTTTCCTTCCCATTTGTTTGCAGTATGTGCTACAATAGCGAAAAATACAGGTTTGAGCGATTTTAAAATATAAATTACAAAGCCGATGTGCCGGCGGACGCACGCAACGGTTTGGCGTGCGAATTTTCAAACTTTTTGTAACGATCGAAATCTGAATAATTAGTTACGCCTGATCGCAAATTTGTTCGGCGGTCTTTCCAGTTTACGATCTTGCAATCAAGGAACTTCTGCCGGCACAATAGTTCGAGGGTTCAATTGTTAGCCCACACAAATCAACCCTTGTTTTACAAAAAATATTGGCAAGGATTATGCTAATCACGATTGTTGATTTTTTATTATATTGATGTGGTGTCGTTACATGGAAAGCTGTTCGCCGTCGCGTCGCGTTGGCTTCTAAATTTTTTCTTTCTAAACTCGAACGATGAACGATATTATATGGATGCGAGACTTGGAGAATGACAAAAGCAGATGAAAAAAGGCTTGACACCTTCCTTCACAAATGCCTAAGGAAAATCTTGAAAGTCCATTGGCCTATGCGTGTCTCTAATGATGAAATTCGGAGAAGAGCGGGAATCGAAAAGATCAGTTCACAAGTACGACGCAGGCGATGGAAGTGGATAGGTCATGTTCTGCGGATGGCACCAAACCGAAACCCATATGTGGCATTATCCTGGGCACCAAGCGGGAAAAGAAGCAGAGGACGGCCAAGGGAAACATGGCGGAGAACGGTGGAGAAGGAACGAGCTGAGCTGGGACTAAAATCGTGGGCTGCAGCAGCAGCTGTGGCCAAAAATAGGGACAGATGGCGGGCATTGACGTCCGGCCCTATCCCCCACCTGGGGGCAAGGAACTAAGAGAGAGAGAGAAACTCGAACGATGACCTGGATGCGGTCCTCAGCACTGATTTTGGGTCACAGCGGTGTTTTAAATTCCTAATAAGACAGTTTGTATCTTAAACAAAACAAAAATAATTTGTTCCGTGGAAACGGTTCGTTGCCTGTGGTTTCTGTGGTGTGAAGATCTCGCATGTGATTGGTTACAACACAATAAACATTCCAGACATATTTTAGGTGTTCACGGTAATATAATCTGCGCTGTAAGGCAGACCCGAAATTCAAGCCTGGAAAACTTCAGGCTGCAACGAGATTCAAATCCACGACAACTGTGATATCAGTGCAAGTGCTTTAGCAACTGAGCCATCATAGTATCCATAGATTTATTACTCATGCGCAATAAGGGGCATGAGTTAAATTGACTCCGTTTCTTCGTTTTGATGTCATATTTGTACATGCAAATTTATGCTAGGATACATTTACCATGCGCTCTTTAGGGTGGGCGGGGAGAGGGGGTTTGGGATTAATTGGGATATTCTCCAGTAGCTGTAAAAATTCTTTTCTTGCATTTGGAAAATGCGTGGAAAGATTTGAAAAGAAGCAATCTCGTTGTTGAATATACGGATAGCAGTAAAACTATTTGCGCTTTTCATTCAACTAC
>JAHPZR010049511.1:0-7500 GCA_019787425.1 Platygyra sinensis | reverse complement strand
CAGGATAAGATGCAACTTTTGGCAAAGTTTAAAAAAATTCTGTACATGGGGTTCAGAGCCACCTTAAATTTTAGAAACGTGTTCACCAATGATTGGGCAGTTTTGTGATGCCATGATTGTAGCATCAATTGATAAAGAGTGGTAATTATGACCCATTAAAATCTATGTCTTGGAAAGTGCTGGAAACTGCTTTGAGCCACCTTAACAACTGTAACGCTAAATAGAGGTTGGGTGCCTGAGACATCCAGGAGCTTCCAATTTTGGCATCCAGCTTGTTGATGGAGACCACTGTCATGGGTGGTAATTAAATCCTGCAACCTGAGCCATGAGCCCCCATGCCAAGCCTGGGGCACCCGGCTAGGCGGAATAGCTTTTTTACCATCGAAATGGTTGATGCCGGGCTATCCCTGCTTGCCGAGATGACATAAACCACAAAGACATAGCGGCGCAAGGTGAATTTTTCCATAGTTAACATTTACCAGTTTTATCTGCCAAACAGAATGACAGTGAATCTGAAGAGATCAATGTAATAGATGAGTCTCAGGCAGAGAACAGTCCCATGCCGGTGTAGGAAGCTGAAATAAGATGGAAAAAAGTTTCCTTGGTCAGTTGTTTTTTTTGTTGTGCTTAGCGGCCACTCAAATGATAGCCCATGCTGCCCACTCCCTGTCCCAGTTAGGTGAGTTGCATGCAAGGCAGACTATGTGTCAACCCTTCTAGCTGGGTAGCCAGGTTAGCTGGGGTACCCCCTCTCCATGCATGTAAACAGGCCCTTAGGGTCAAGCTTGGTTAGCCAGGGAACCCTCCCTCCATGTAAACAGGCCATTTCAAACCTGAAATATGCCTGCCTTATTCAAATTAATTTGATCATCATTCTTTTTTGCCATTTAAGCAGTTTATTTCAAGTTAAAGGCTTTAAAGCAATTAAACACATCTTGACAAGTTGTGCTGGGTGGAAAATTCCAAAGCGTGTCGACATGCTAAATATGGTAATTTCAATCACAAGGGGGAATAAAAACAAATGTTGAAAGTCAAAAGTGGTCTATTTTTGTTAAAGCTTTACATGTAGATACATTGCATGATTGGAAGAAAAGTTAAATTTACATCAAATGACCAAAATGGAAAATGAAAAACCTAAAAATATTTTAACCAGAGACAATATGAAACTTTTTGTGTTTAAGCAAGACAAGGAGAATTCCAATATCTACAAAAAACCAACAAAATGCTAATGCCCATGTCTGAGGTTTTCATTTTGGCTGTTTACAATCTAGATACCATCAAAGTATTTTAATTAATTATTTCTTTTGTGTGCTCTGTAGGAACTACAAAATATTGCCAATGAAAAAGAAAACTATAATTTAATACATGAGAAAGTTGCGAGAAATAAACAGTCACTACATGTATTCAGTTTGTTTTCGATAACAATGCAAGCATTCGTGACTCCCTATTCTTTCCCTACAATATACCGCTGTTAAAATTGTAAAGTGAAAATGAATGTTATTTCTTAAAGTGCTACTGCAACCAAAAATCAATTCTACTTTTTCTGGTATTTCAAAACTATGTAACTGAACCACTAAGTGAACGAAGTTTAAGGCCTTCATTTTAAAAGACACCTGTTTATTTGGACTGAAATTTTTCCAATTTACGGTCCGCCATTACAACTTTAAATCTTGAGAGAGCTGGATCAAGGATAAGATGACATCAAAGGCTCACTAGTTTAAAAATGCAATGAGGGTCTCTCAGGGGGGGGGGGGGGGGGGGGTCCTTGTTCCCTTGTTCCCTTCCATTTTTTCCCTATGTTCCCATGTTCCCGCAGCTCTTCTTTATTTTTCCCCATAACATAATTGGGCTTTAAATACATGGGCCCTACTCTCAATTCCCCCACCCCCTCAAAAAATAAATAAAGACAACACAGAAGAAACGCCATTAAAAGCATAAGTAGCTATGTACTACATGTAACAATCAAAACATTCCCTTGCCTCTTTAATGGTGCCCGAGTGTAAGTGATTGATGATAGTAGACTGATGATATACAAATTCATTCTCAGTCATTTCAGTGATTTTGTCATTTACGAAGCTTATTGTCAAGAATTACATATGCCCAAAACATATTATATATTTCTCTTTTTCTGCCTCTTCTGTAAAAGTTAAGGGATTAAATGCATCACCGTTGCTTAGTATTTTTGGGACAGATGACTGGAAGAGATCACTTGACCTTTCCTCTCCTTCCGCCTCCCTTGGGGTAACTGCTGTTTCTCATTAGGCACCTTCAATCTTAACGAAATCAAATGGCTAACTCGTAGGCTACTCTGTTAAATATAGATTGATTGGCAGACTACTACCTTGGTTGTCTTTTGTATTTATGTCCCTGACCATTTTCTGTGCCACTTTGCCCATACTTTATTTGAATACCAGTCTCTCATTTGCTACATTTAAGACTTGATTAAATGTGCTGACGAGGGCGGGAGCAATTAAGCAGTTCTTAATGTCTTAAATCAGATTTCACTCTTGGACAATGGGACTAGGCATTTGTGTAGTAGCAGAATTTTGTTTTACACGTTTGTTTTAAGTACTTTTTCAGGGCCCTGCTAAATTGAAAATCAAACTGGAGCTACAATGGCATACCATATGACCCAGCTCTCCTCTCCGAGAGGAAGTTCTTGACAATCGGTGTCAAAAGGTTCTTCCAATTTTGAATACCTCAAGAAGCTGTGGGGCATAGTGATTCTTCATATCCTTCAAAGATTGCAAGATTTTCTTTTCATTTTCTTAAACAACCAAAGAAACAATATCCTGTGGACCGCCTTGTGTGTGGGCCATTGTTCCAAGAAAAGCTTTCACTTGCTTCACTAACTGACAATCAAAGTCATGTACTTCTTGAATTCTAGTGATCGCTCTGTCAAGAGTAAATTCGACAGGTGTACGCTTTTTCAGGCACAAACTAAATGTGAGAAACTCTCTAAAACTATTAAACTCCTCTTAAAACTCTCTTAAATTCTCAAGGTATTAACCAGAGCCAAGAGGAGAAACATTGCTTATCACCCGTAGAACAATTGACTACAAACACTGTTTTTTGTTATGATCTGTCAGCTTCTCTCTTGCTAACCTTCATAACCTCTTACCCAGACTTCCAGCTGAGTTATTCACAAAATGAATATTAGAAGAACCCTGTTAGAGGTCTTGTTATGGCAGTAGTGCTCAATTGACGATAAATTAAATGTCGTTAACAGTGGTCTTTAATGTACTTTATAGATAAAATTGTTTAGGTTTTGACTAGTTTATGTTCCCGTGTTCCCTAAAACAAGAGTCATGTTCCCTTGTTCCCTACAATATTTTCCCTTTGTTCCCTTGTTCCCCAAAACCCCTGGGAGACCCTCAGTCTGCAATGCATGTACACACACCTACATTAGTATACAGCATGGGAGTTTCGAACTTTTAGACTTTTAGACTCGTGTTTTGTGTGTACATGTACGATAAGCTGCGTTAATGCGCTGCAATTTTAAGCTAGTGAGTCTTTGACGTCATCTTATCCTCAATCCAACGCTCTGAAGTCCAATTAGTCAGTTCTGGACATGAACAATGACGGGCCGTGAAATCATAAACTTGCACTCAAAGAAAACAGCCTTTGGAGTGACAGTTGTAATTGTGGCATTCTCTCCCATGAGGGAGAGATTGAGTTTGAGTTGAATACTTGACACCTCGTGGAGATAGTTCCATGTTTTGAACTCTCTTTTAGTTATCTTATTTAAGTTTTTGGCCATTTAGTAACACCTACAACTTCCCAGGTTTTTGGCCGTTTAGTAACACCTACACTTCCCAGGTGTACAATAATTAAAATGACATGAAATTAATTGGAATTCAATTAATTAAATAATTTGCATAATTTTCAATCCCTTTCATTTCATGAAGGGTTCAGTGAAAAACGGGTGTTAGGTACCTGGGTACATGTATTTTACTCAAAAATGAAATTTGTCAAAAACACTCCAAATTTCGGATGCAGGTTTCGTTTGGTGTGTTAAACAGACAGTATATTTTCTTGCTGAAGTTTGCTTGGTTTTCCAAATATTACATATGCAATAAACCTGTACTTGTTGTCACGTCAGCACATGACCGCAAAGACGGTAATTTCACTTAAAATCCAGCAAAGTATTGATCAAGCTTTCACAACATGTAACCTCAAAAATGTTGATTTCAGGTTAAAACCATTAAAATCTTGATTTCTTGTCAACGTGCAACCGCAGAGAGGTTAAGGTGGCTGACAAAACAGTTTCAAGCACTTACATTTTGATGCGTTGTTATAGCCACTCTTCATCACTTGATGCTACAATCATGGTATCAAAAAACTGCCCAACTATTGGTGAACACATTGTTGTCCTTTTCATAACATATTAGGTTACCATAGCAACAGTATGACCTGCTAAGCACACCCTTAATTACAGCTTTAGGAGCTTATAATTCAAAAACAGCACAGTGAAGTTATTTTTTTTATATTATCAACATTTGATAAGCTTGATTAGGCACAACTTTTGGCAAAAAACTGCCCAACTATTGGTGAACACATTGTTGTCCTTTTCATAACATATTAGGTTACCATAGCAACAGTATGACCTGCTATTAGCACACCCTTAATTACAGCTTTAGGAGCTTATAATTCAAAAACAGCACAGTGAAGTTATTTTTTTTATATTATCAACATTTGATAAGCTTGATTAGGCACAACTTTTGGCAAAGTTTAGGAAAATTCTGTAGGTGGCGTTCAGAGCCACCTTAAATTTTCGAAAATTTATGTTATGAAAAGGACAACAACGTGTTCACCAATAGTTGGGCAGTTTTTTTGATACCATGATTGTAGCATCAAGTGATAAAGAGTGGCTATCACGACGCATCAAAATGTAAGTGCTTGAAACTGTTTTGAGCCACCTTAAGTTCACTCAAATTACAGCCATACACATGTATGTTAACTTTATGCAATGTGCAAGCTAGACAATGGTGATTTCAGGTCATTTACTGACAGTTAAAAAGCTTCATTTCACATGACCGTGCCACCACAAGGACTTTGATTTCACTTAGAGAACAATGAAAAGTTCATTTCACACAACATGTAAGCTCAAAAACGTTGATTTCAGCCCTAAATAGGTTTAAATGTTGATTTCACGTTAATGCAAGACAGCAAGGATATTGATTTCACTTAAAACGAGCAAACAGTTCATTTCATGCAGTGCAATTTAAAGGTCAAAAACATTGATTTCAGGCCTAAAATGGGTAAAGATGTTTACTTCACATTAATGTGTGGCAGCAAGGATGTTGATTTCACTTAAAAACGAGTAAACTGTTTATTTCACGCAGCACATAAGCTCAAAAATGTCAATTTCAGGCCAAAATAGATCAAAATGTTGATTTCACGTTAACATGTGACAGCAAGGATGTTCAACTTGATTTTACTTAAAAATGAGCAAAAATTTAATGTTAATTTCATGCAGTGCGTAAGCTCAAAACGTCGATTTCAGTCTAAATAGGTTAAAATGTCAGAAAACTTAGAAAACAGCAAAATGTTAACTTCCTGCAATGTATAAGCTCAAAATGTAGAGCTGACAGATTAACAGATTAACCCTTCTGTGCAACGTACAGGTCTCCATACATGTACATCTGCATGGCTACTGATCCCAGAAGTTTAAAACACTACAGATCATGCCAATTTGAAATAAAATCAATGCAACCTGGATCACAGATCTATGTCTCAATCCATAGCTGCTTGTTGGCCATTATTATGTTGAAATAAAAAGGAAAACAAGCTAGTTACTAGCCTGTGTACAGCTGCCCCTCCTGTCAAAACATTTTTTTTTGAGGGGAGGGGCACCTGTATGTAAGTCCTAAACCAGGTCTCACTTTCCAAGCTTTGATGCTAGCATTGCTTGGCAAATGGACCACAACTCATGGCAGGGTTTTTTTCTTGGGCAAGAACTGCTCTGGTGCTTTGCTGCCTTGATCAACCTGACTTCAAATGCCAATAACTCATTTTTATCAGTTGCATTCGAAGTTACAGAACACATTTTGCTGCTTTAAAACATGGTGATGACTTGTGGGTTTATCAACTGGCTTTATGATGCCTATCAACCACTAGGCAGGCTACAAGGTAGTCAGTACTTAAAAAACAATGCTCACTGTATATATTAGCCGGCAGAGCTGTAATGCATCACATCTCTTTTCTGTCCGAGTGGTATTTGCTTTGACACTTGATCAATTCATGTGTTGTGTTTCACATCACAATAACCTGTGTAAACAATCTGTTCCCAGATCTCCACTCTATGTGCAATTTTTTCAAACAGATTTCTTGATTTTTGAAGGAAAGTAAAGGAACAGAACAAAAAAAATTGACGGACCTCATATCGAGCTGGTGTCATGTCTAAACAATCTCGAATTTGGCCCATTCAGCGCCTTATCCACTTGCGCTAATGAAGTACGTAGTAGTAAGAGATTAATGTATTATACATGTAGTGACTTCATCATTTAGTGGAAAAAAACAGTTTGTTTTGGTTTTCATTCAACTAAAGGTTGCCCTTGGAAAAATGTGTTTTTTTGCATACGTAATATCTCAAAAAGGAAGCTTCAGGGAAAAAACATGCAGAACATTGTTTGTTAATAAGACACCTAAACAAAACTGCCTGCAAAATTTGGAGTGTTTTTGACAAAGTTCGTGCACTTTTTAGTAAAATACCTAATGCCTTTTTTCCACCGAACATTTCATGAAATGACATGAAATTAATTGAAATTCAATTAAGTAATAAGTAATTTGCATTTCAATCCCTTCCATGCATTTCAAATTGGTACTTGATGAAATCATTGCTTGGGACTAGCACTACAGCAGACTATCATTCGTTTAGGGGATGAAGCAAAAAGGAGAAATACTATTTATCACTGTATGCTTCCAAGACTAGTACAAGCTTTTATGTTCCTTTCAGGTGGGAAAATATGAGATACAAAACCCTCAACTTGTTGTGCAACATACACTGTAAGCAAATGTGTTGCAGGATAAGTTGTGAGGTTGATGAAAAATGAGCTACAAAGCCAAGATTTGTTGCTCAAAGTAGAACCGCACTGGACTTTTCACAACAACTTTCTTCAACACGAAACAAATATTTTTGCTGCACCACAAGTTGATCAAGGGAGGTGAAAAATGTGAAACATTCACCCAAAACTTGCAGCAAAACAATGCTGTGCCCCAAGCTGAGAGTTCTTGTATCTCGTATTAATTTTCCCCACCTTTAGTTTTTTGGTGATTAATGTGCCACTTTGGGCTTTCTTTGCCATCACTTTTATTCCCTTCATAAAACAGGGTCAAGGCTGCACACTGCGATTTCAACCATAGTCTGCCTGGAGGAGAATTGCCAGAAAATCCATCTGAGTGGCAATTTTTCACCCACAGTTTACAATCAAAATAACTGCACTGTGGCAAATGTCTTACATGTACTTTATTTCTTTAACTCCCCACACATTACGAGTG
>JAHPZR010049509.1:2500-7500 GCA_019787425.1 Platygyra sinensis | reverse complement strand
TTTTGAATTACAAGCCCCTAGCCTAAAGCTGTCATTAAGGATGTTTTAGCTGGTCATACTGTTGCTATGGTAATCTTTGGTGTCACGAAAACGATAACAGCGTGTTCACCAATGATTGAGCAGTCTTTTTGCTTTCAGGATTGTAGCATCAATAGTGGTGATAATGACCCATCAAAATTTAACTGTTGGAAACTGTTTTTCAGCTACCTTAAAGCCCTATGAAAGTATTCGCTGTAAGCTATCTCTTCTCCGAAGAGGCGTTGGCCGTAGCCTGGTACTAAGTAAGCTGTCGTTTGTGTATCCAAAAAAGTAACCTCTCCGTTCCCTCAGAACTTTATTCAAACTTCCCAGGTCTTGCGAAAGATGATCATCACGCGGAGTATAAATAGTCAATCGTTAAAAATTGATAATCGATAATTTAGAACCACGTTTAAGGCAAACGCGAAAAGCAAACTTTACCTTTGATTTCGCTTACTTGTCCTCTAATCATAAATTAGATCCAGCAGAAAAATAGAAAAATATATCCTATTCGCAACAAATGCAAATTTTGTGAAATTATCGCACAAAAGGCTGAGAGGCAGGTGGTAAAAGTTCGATTGATTCCTAATTTCCCAATTTCGTTTTGAAGCGAGCAAGAAAATTTTCGTTAAGTTTCCTTTTTGTAACAGAAATGAAAGAATACAAGTGAATATATAAAATATCATATATTTGAACTGCAGAGAAAGACAGGAAGACATGATTGATAAACAGTTCCAAGATACATTCTCGTTCCCAGAGCCCACGATCCTTCTGGCCTGCGGCAGGAAAACGAGAGCTCTGGGAGCAACCATTTCAGGCATGCGCCATAGCATGAAATAGATGCAGACTGAGACTGCGCAGTGAACCGGATAACCAGAATTCGGTTATTTCCCATTGTTATTTCAAAATGGTTGCTCCCAGAGCTCTCGTTTTTTCGACCGCTGGTCAAGGGGAACGAGGCTCTGGGAACGAGATTGAGATGCATATGGCTTGATAGCTCAGTTGATAGAGCACTGCACCGGTATCACAGAGGTCACGGACTCGAGCTTTTTACAGGCTTTGCCGGATTTCACAACTGCTTAAGTTGTGTGCATAACTGCGATGATCAATCATGTCTTCAAATCTTTCTAGGCAGTTCTACAACTCCAAGATGGCTTGATAGCTCACTTGGTAGAGCACTTCACCGGTATCGCAGCGGTTATGGATTCGAATGTTTTACATGCAGGCTCTGATTGAATAGCTGCACACATGATGTCTTCAGAAATGAAAGACACAGCAAATATTTCTTTTCTACGCTGAACAAATTCAAAGATTCGAAATATATTTTCATTGTTTTTTGGCAAACCAGATAAACATAAACATTCACAAATCAGATGTAGCTTATAAAGGAGACTGTTATTGCGTCGTTACGGTTTCTTCAATGAGACTAAGAAAAATGAGCAGGTGCAAAACTGATGTCTCTGGACCTGCCCGTCACCTCCTTCAGGGTAGGGATCTCACAAGTTGAGGTATATAAAAGGGTAGGGAAATCGGTCATTTAGTCATTTAAAGGGCCTTTAATTGTAATATTTTGAATAGACGCCCCTTACGGCTGTATCAGTTAATTTATTAATTAAGCACTACATGAAATTCATCTTGAGAACAAGACTTACTATAAAACAAGACTTCCTATAAAAAGAAGGTATAAAAGGGGTACCTTTACTGCCAAAATGGTATATAAAAGGGTAAGGGGTTGGACCTCGGGGCGGAGCCTCCTAGTGCCTAGGCAGCAAGTGCATCTTGTCACACACCACGAAATGTACTTCATTTTGACAACTCCCAGTGTTAGCAGACCTTTTATCTTTTTCGTCGACTTTAGCATACTGGGTTATTCACGATGGGAAACATTTCGCAAACATAGGAGTTAATTTTCTCTTTAAACTAGGCTTCCATTGTTGGATTATCAGTCCTTCAAGGATTCTGCGCCGATTTGGCCGGGTGGCCCGGCCGGAGTATGCGCCAGCTGATCTGTGAAAGAAAGGAGTATTAAAGGATCTGAAGCCCGGGGGGGGGGGGGGGGTGGGGGGCTACTTAACAAAGCTTAACAATACTAGGAGGCTCCGCCCCGAGGTCCAACCCCTTACCCTTTTATATACCATTTTGGCAGTAAAGGTTACCCCTTTTATACCTTCTTTTATAGGAAGTCTTGTTTTATAGTAAGTCTTGTTCTCAAGATAGAATTTCATGTAGTGCTTAATTAATAAATTAACTGATACAGCCGTAAGGGGACGTCTATTCAAAATATTACAATTAAAGGGCCCTTTAAATGACTAAATGACCGATTTCCCTACCCTTTTATATACCTCAACTTGTGAGATCCCTACCCTGAAGGAGGTGACGGGCAGGTCCAGAGACATCAGTTTTGCACCTGCTCATTTTTCTTAGTCTCATTGAAGAAACCGTAACGACGCAATAACAGTCTCCTTTATAAGCTACATCTGATTTGTGAATGTTTATGTTTATCTGGTTTGCCAAAAAACAATGAAAATATATTTCGAATCTTTGAATTTGTTCAGCGTAGAAAAGAAATATTTGCTGTGTCTTTCATTTCTGAAGACATCATGTGTGCAGCTATTCAATCAGAGCCTGCATGTAAAACATTCGAATCCATAACCGCTGCGATACCGGTGAAGTGCTCTACCAAGTGAGCTATCAAGCCATCTTGGAGTTGTAGAACTGCCTAGAAAGATTTGAAGACATGATTGATCATCGCAGTTATGCACACAACTTAAGCAGTTGTGAAATCCGGCAAAGCCTGTAAAAAGCTCGAGTCCGTGACCTCTGTGATACCGGTGCAGTGCTCTATCAACTGAGCTATCAAGCCATATGCATCTCAATCTCGTTCCCAGAGCCTCGTTCCCCTTGACCAGCGGTCGAAAAAACGAGAGCTCTGGGAGCAACCATTTTGAAATAACAATGGGAAATAACCGAATTCTGGTTATCCGGTTCACTGCGCAGTCTCAGTCTGCATCTATTTCATGCTATGGCGCATGCCTGAAATGGTTGCTCCCAGAGCTCTCGTTTTCCTGCCGCAGGCCAGAAGGATCGTGGGCTCTGGGAACGAGAATGTATCTTGGAACTGTTTATCAATCATGTCTTCCTGTCTTTCTCTGCAGTTCAAATATATGATATTTTATATATTCACTTGTATTCTTTCATTTCTGTTACAAAAAGGAAACTTAACGAAAATTTTCTTGCTCGCTTCAAAACGAAATGGGAAATTAGGAATCAATCGAACTTTTACCACCTGCCTCTCAGCCTTTTGTGCGATAATTCACAAAATTTGCATTTGTTGCGAATAGGATATATTTTTCTATTTTTCTGCTGGATCTAATTTATGATTAGAGGACAAGTAAGCGAAATCAAAGGTAAAGTTTGCTTTTCGCGTTTGCCTTAAACGTGGTTCTAAATTATCGATTATCAATTTTTAACGATTGACTATTTATACTCCGCGTGATGATCATCTTTCGCAAGACCTGGGAAGTTTGAATAAAGTTCTGAGGGAACGGAGAGGTTACTTTTTTGGATACACAAACGACAGCTTACTTAGTACCAGGCTACGGCCAACGCCTCTTCGGAGAAGAGATAGCTTACAGCGAATACTTTCATAGGGCTTTAAGGTAGCTGAAAAAACAGTTGTCCAACAGTTAAATTTTGATGGGTCATTATCACCACTATGATGCTACAATCCTGAAAGCAAAAAGACTGCTCAATCATTGGTGAACACGCTGTTATCGTTTTCGTGACACCAAAGATTACCATAGCAACAGTATGACCAGCTAAAACATCCTTAATGACAGCTTAGGCTAGGGGCTTGTAATTCAAAAACGGCACAGTGAATTTTTGTATATTATCAAATGTTAATAAGCATGATACGATTTAACTTTTGGCAAAGTTCTCAAAAAATTGTACATAGCGAGGGTTCAGAACCTCCTTAACGTTTTGAAAATTTAAGGTGGCTCTGAACCCCATGTGCATGTGCTTCTGGTTTTGACAATCTCTGTTTATCCTAAGCGACACAAAAACACATCGATAGAATATTCATAAAGATGCTCAAAAAGAATTAGCGCGAACGCCTGTTGTAGAGATGATTGAGATATATACTGGCCATTAGTGAGTTGGCCAACTTCGCTAATTTTTTTCCTTTTCTGTGTATGAATTTTGCGTAAGTTAGCTTCGTAGGTTTATTTCTAACGCAAAGTTCACCTGTCTAAACGGGCGGCAAGCAAGAATAAGACAACAACGCAATGGTGAAACGCGACGACGACATTAAGTTAGTTCATTCCCTGTTGTCTCTTTACTTTTTCGCTCTTTCCGCTAGTCTACTTTTCCCCCGACCTTTTTTTTGTGTCGTTGCTCCTCTCTTCTTAGTAAATTAGTTAGGTCAACAGACAGAATCAAACTATTTTTATCCCATTTCATATTGACAAGTCCTTTTCAGGGTCGTTCAGGATAAATGTAAATTGTAATTTAAGTGAACAAGCATCTGTAATTCAAATGAACACCGCAGCACAGAAGAGAATCGATGAAGAGCAGGTCTCTTTTTGTATTTGCTTGCCCTACATCGATATGAATTTTCCTTGATAACAATGGCTCAACCCGTTTAGCTATTGCTATTAATACAACCGAGAACAGTAGTTTTAAAGGATCAATGTTACTACTCTTTCATTGAGAAATAGAGAGTTTTCCATTTAAGAATAGCTATCTCGTAAGATATTTGCAATAAGAATGTTACTATAAAATTCCGCAGTAAACCCTTAGGCTTGTGCCCGGTGATATATCAAAGAAATTTAGAAACTAGGATTGCTCTACATTTGATGTATGCAAAGTGCTATCTAAACTATCAGGTTCTAGTAAAACGTTTTACCCAGGGAAATTCCAAACACTCATATATGAGTAAAGGGGGATGGGCTCCTACAGTTTTTGACGTGAACAGCACTCCA
>JAHPZR010049508.1:0-16451 GCA_019787425.1 Platygyra sinensis | reverse complement strand
GTGAAATTTCAGTGACGCCTCAGCCAGGTTAAATGCGCTTGCAAGAGCTTCAAAACACAGGAAGTCATTCCGATCAAGAGAGAAGCCACATGGTAGCGTCTGTCGCCATTTTGGATACTCACAGTCAAGTGGTCTGGCGCCCGGTCGTGTCTATTTTGATGACGTCACTGTTTTCAGATAGCATCGTTTTCTCCGTCCACACTACAAAACAGCGTTTTCAAAAAGCATCCTTTTCAAATCGCTCCACTCTGGAGAGCGTTTTCGAATGGCTCCGTTTTTGTCGGTACCTGGGAACAGCATCTCCCTCCGTGACATTCCGAAAATATCCCCAATGCCTCTGAAGGAAATTTCTCGAGCGGATCAAACGCTAATGCAGGAATGGGTCCAAGAACGTGGTAAGGCAGTGCAGCAAGGAACAGTAAGACAATGCACCACGAAACATAACGCTGGAATGTCTTCCCTTGAATATGTACGAAAAAGAGTTACATATCGGGGATAGAGTAACCTTTGATTCCCATGACCTCAATACGATCAACTTTTTATCAAGATCAATTCGTACTTGCTCTGGCAGAGTTATTTCTTTGTCACATCAAGCTCTAGCTTCGTACCAATAGACTTATACTTTTTTTAGACGATCCTCAGCTGCTACACTTTTATGCCTGTGATTTAGGTCCCCGTTTTCAGGGATTTTCACAGCACGTCCACAAAAGTCGGCCACTATTCGCAATGGGATTAGGTACACTTTCCTACAACAATACCACCGTAATATACTGGTGAATTCATCGCCTGATTAACACTGGAAGCAGCTGACACGTTGCGATCTACATCTCAATTCACATCTTCGTGAAAAAAAAAACATTTGATTATCACAGTATTTGCTATGATGAATCGTAGCCACAACCTCTTTTTGGGCATATGAATATGGTCTCTTACCTCCTTTGCTTTAATGACAGCGGATAAGGTATTGAGCTTTGATTGATTTATGTTGAATTTCGTGATTCGTGAAATTTTTTTAAAACTTTGCGTGACGGGAGAATTTAGTTCACATTTGTGCGTGAAACGGGATCATGACCCTCCCCCCCCCCCCCCACACCCCCCTCACCCCACTTTGCCACCATCTTACCTGTATTTACTTCCTTCTCACGCAATGGCTACCCCCGGGGTGTTATTGCTTATTCAACATGAGCTATGCTGTGACAAGAAACTGAAACAAGCCTATAGATCTTGTAGGTCTAGTAAACACTAGAAACAACGAAGCCACAGTTCGAATGCACTAAATTTAATCTCCTTGCACGTAAACGCAAATGAAAATAAACGTGATGGTAGCGGTGTGATTCAACTGAAGAAATAAACAAGAAAAAAATGTCTAAGTACAAAGTATAACGACCAAAAACTGACGATGTAAAGTATACTTACAAAACTCTGGCGATTTCCAACGGAACAAATTGCAGAATAATACTTTTGGTTCACAACAGTGAAGTGCAACTAAGAAAAGCAGCAAACTTATTGCAGGCAGCTAACAAGCACTGCGAAAATAATTATCAAGACCGCTTAAGTACTAGAAAAACAAATTGTCATTACGTAATCCCCAGGAGTCACGGAAAAACGTGACACGCCCAAAGCGTAGAAAGTTCTAGTCGCTACAGATCTTATCACTACGGTACCCAAACGAGATGTTTTCATCGTTTTGCCTTATCTGAGTCTTCAGAGTAAAATCATCAAAAAAAAACTTAAATCTTGTATTAACAAGTTCTGTGGTTGTATTAACCTAAAAATAATTTTCGTAACACTCACCGCATTAACTCTTTATTCCCCTACAAGAACAGGCTTAACCGCTCCCTCAGGTCTAAGGTTGTGTACAAGGCTAGCTGCTGGGACTGTGATGATTTTTACATAGGTAAAACGAAGCGTCGTTTACGCGACAGAAAAACTGAACATTTCAAAGCACTCACGAAGAGTTATCAAGCATCAGCCATTGCGGATCACATTACATCAATAGGATACAATATTAATTGGGACCATTTTGAAATTTTAGCAACCGGGCGTTCTGCGGGGCGTTCTGATATTCATTGTAGAATTAAACAATCATTATACACCGAATGCAAATATGGCGGACCACTCGGTCGTCGCCCGGGACGAGTCGAATGAAAGCGAGGCTAGTTGGGCTTTGATGTTTTGTTTTAAAATGTTTCCCAGAAAAATCTTGCTTTGTGGTCGACCTGTTGTTTTATTTCGCTGTACCTACGAGTTGCTGTGTTTCTGAATGCGACGAGAGGGGATAGAAATCTTCCACCGTTAACCTCTAAGGGAAAATAGTGGATCAATGCAATTCGTTGAGACGGAGAAAAGGAGTTCACGATCGCCACGGGAACTAAAGTTTGTTTGCTACGTTTCAGGATAGAAGATCTCAGAAAAATCGTTTAAATGACGAGCTTATGTGGTGTCTGGTGGTTTTCCAACACGGTTTTCATGGCCAATACCCTCCCCAAGGTAAAGAAAAGCTCTTCCTGAATGATATTCTCTGTCTCAAAGGAAGAAGTTATTTGCGTTTGCGTCCACTCGCATGATTGCACGGAATCGCACGAAGTAAATATAAATACTACGGTGCAATAACCAAGCGAATGAACTTCAACTGTCCCGTCACTGAAAGCAGTGAAAGCATTGAGCGAAATGACAACAACTTGGAGCTAAATGCGATCGCTTACACATTTTCTAAGATCGATTCCACCCTGACTTAAACAGTTCCTTCGGCGAATGTGAACTCCTTGCCTCCGTCTCTTTGGTTTCCCCTCAGAGGCGAACGAGAAAACTGAAAAAAGAACACTTTCTCTGCTATGGAAGATTCCACTCTGTTGCGGTGGCATTCAGGAACACAAAAACGCGTAGGGAGGGCGAAACAAAGGGACCAAGTCAACAACGAAGCAGGACTTTTCTGGAAAAGCATTGTCAAAACAAAACATCGAGCCCAACTAGCCTCGCTTTCATTCGACTCGTTCCGGGCGACGACCGAGTGGTCCGCCATATTTGCATTGATTGTATTGATAAAGGATTTGAAACCTTCTTTAAACGAAAAAGTCGGCAGCGAGAGACGTTTTCTTTACCAGCCTTTTATATATTTTCCAGCAGACTTTAATTGTGTCATTTTGTCAGGTTAACTTGATGCGATTTACGTTCTTTCAATGCAGTCTTTTTATACGAATATCGTCTTTCCGGCCGAGACTGAAATTCAGTTATTTTCCTCCTGGCTTCAGGCTGAAATTGTTTTTGTGAATATTGTTAGTTTATAGCATATGATATTTGTTTCCGTATTTGGTGTAACTGATGAATTTTGTGTATGGATGGTGAAGTAATTTTGGAGCCAGTCTTCAGGCATTAAGCCTGATATACCACATATAATGGACTTCTCGCAGAAATGTTATTAGCCTCAAACATACTGTATACTGAATGCTGTTTTTGGCTCGTTTTTTGCTAGTTTTGCCGTTTAAAGAAAGAAAGAACTGTTTATGGTTTAGCTAAAAACATATCATTGTATTGTTATCACAAATTTTTAATACAAAAAATTATAGTTTTTCTTTTAAAATCTCCGCCTCAGGTTTATTCTAAAATATTTTCAGCTTTAATATTCCTATAAAATATACTCTGTAAAGAAGAGTGTAGCCGGATGAGGAAAATACAAATGATAACAAATTGACGCACCACTCAATTCTCCTCGCCAACCGCTGAAACGAATGCCTTGAAAAACGGTTCTTCTAAGGGCGCGTTCGTTTGGGATATTCCGGAATAAGAATATATTCCGGCTACTCTGCTCCTGGGAGCAGAATAGAGGAATGGAAATCCAGGTATTCCGGAATGAGAATAGCTGCCAAACAAACGCTTACTCGCATTATTCCAATTATTCTTATTCCGGATTGATCCCAAACGAACGCGCCCTAAAATTCGTGGACATAAAATGTTCTACTGAATTAATAAAAGTGTTTCGAGGTTATCTGGTCGGGTCGGAAATTAAAGAAAAAAGCAAAAGACTTAGTTTCAAATGAACCCGCTCTGACGGTCATACAAAATGCCCCATGAGAAAAACTAAATTTTTCTAGCTCGTTAGAGGACATGTTAAACAAAAAACATATTTTTGCATACATTCCCGAAAAACATTCGTTTTATTTCTTGTTTGTTTATCTAGAAGGCTTATCACCTGTATGTTTTAGCTGATAACGAAAATTATTGCCCTTTGAATATTAATAATGGCGTTTTTGGGCAGATCTTATGTTTTTGTAATCGGATGGCAATTTTGTGTTTGGAACGTTCTTTTAGTGTCCACAATTAGCTAATATCGAGCAAAATACTCTGACATATATTCATTCAAGGTTAATGCAAAACATCAAAGAGTAAAATTTGGCTCGGAAGCATCTGGTTTTCCCTGTGTCGTGGTTGTGCACGTGTGGGAGACTGCCTGACGTTGAAATTAATATATACTTGCAAAGTTTAACGGCGGGCTCAAAACTGGTTCGTACTGTGTTAATTTTTTTCAAAAATCGCTCATACTCTTTTCGATCTTAGGTGAAGTTTTCTCTCTTTCCCCTAGCATCATGATAAATATTACGTATTTGGGTATGTTTCAGTATACCAGAAGTATAAGACATATCTACTTTATTTGACAAGTAGGTTATTTTTAATACAAAAATTGGCGAAATTGATAAGCGACGTATTGTTATCGTCAGATGTCATTGTGAAGTACCTTTTTGCTCTGCTGAAACGGTCTCTTAAACATAATAAAGCCTCTTAGCGTCTGTTATCTGAAAAAAAAAACAGATTAAGACCTATTTTACGAACTTTTTTCTAAGAAATGAGTGTCAAACATTTCCCGCTGGACTACAATCCCTGACAAAAGTCTTGGCACGCTTGCCCACTTTTGCAGTATCTGTCAAGGAAATTTATCAGTCCGCCCCCCTTCCCCCAATTCAATGTTGTTTATCGTAATGAAGTTGTCATTGCTCGTTTCCAACATTGTCAGGGGGGAAGGGGGTCCCTTATTCCAGTGATGCCATTAGTTATTGTTTGCAAAATAGCTTGTCAACGCATGTTCCAGTTTCCTGATCCAGGCGTGCCAAGGACTTTTGTCGAGGATTGTATTTGCGTGACTAGAAGAGACTATGATATGTTCAGTGGGAAAATCAGAAAAAGGACTCCCTGATTTGTTTTATTTCGTGATGGCATTGACTTCGGCGGCACAAGTAATGCTTTAGGTTGTTTAATTTTTCCTGTTCATTATGGTTTTGTACATTTTGCGAAAGCACGTCAAGGCGCATTGATGCTGGCTTAGCTTCCAAAGAAGGTCGATCAAAATCTTAAATGAGAAAGGCATTATTCTTCAAGTTGTAAGTTTGTTTTTTCAGCGTGTCATAACCCCGATCGCAGATAAAAAAGGACAGTGAGTTTCTAGCAAAGGGATGTCATTTATTTTAACTATAACAACAGGTAATACTTGTTATGAAACTTGAACTGAGTTTCACAACCAAACCGGAAGTGTCCCTACATTGTGACATTTCTCGCAAGCTTTCGTGTCATTTTGTGTTCAATTTCGAGCTACCTGCCTCGTTAAACTTACTCAAATTAATTCAAATGTTATTTAGAAGGTTATTGACACTTCAGAATGCTAAATTACCCTATATTTAATAGCTTTTCAACAGTACTCAACGGCAAGTGAGAGAAAGATTTAGTGTAAACCAATTACTTTTTCAATTATTTGCCGAGTACTGTTGAAACACCTATAAAACCTTTACAATTTGGCTTAAAAACACTTTATAACATTAAAGATCACTGTTTTGAACCTATATGTACGGTTTTCTAGGAAACATGACTAAGAATACGACCAAACAGTCATTTTTTTCGGCCGAGTACTGTACACGAGTAGTGTTGACACAAAAAGCAGTATTAACTTCCGGTTGTACGAAAAATTACTTGTTGTCCAAAACGAATTTTGCGATGCAGGGTCCACATGTAATATATGCTACACGATAAACAGGCCTTTGACATTCGTTTTCTAGAGAAGCAGCCGAGGAAGACAGCGGCATTGTAGTTTTGCAGCTGTTTTCAAGTTTTCACGGCAAAACGCAGCGCCCTTTATTCACTGACTCTTTCTTTTTTCCCGATGCTTCAAATTCTTAGAAAGTAGGTTTCATCTCAATTTGCTTACTCAGATAAACACAATTTACATTTACTCTACTGAAATAAAGATGAGATGCACTCTGAGCTTATTCCAAATTAAATCTTTTAATGTAGTTGCTCTGATGACGATCAACCACTCCTCCCCTACCCACATGATGCTTTCATACCGACCTTGTAGCTCCCCCCATCATTACCAACATCACCCACAATTATTCTGAAGCTTTAACTAAGTATACGAACTATTGCAATCATCAAATCGGTAAAATTCACTTATACTATAAAGCTAGAGAATGGCAAGTTCGGCTGTATAACAATTTCCACCAAAATACAATTATAGGTTAAATGACCCCTTCTGTGGAAATGTTATATAATAGCATAAGCCACTGATGGTGAACAATAGACAGTGCCAAGAACCAAGTAGATTTGATATTTTAATAGTTACCAGTTGCTTTTTTTAAAAGTCGTTCAGGTTTTAAACTCAACAGACAAAATTACTAGCTGCTTTAACTATCTTAAGTTGGACACGCCAACTGTTTTTCCTCCTAATTGATAAATTTCACAACAATCTTATGATTAATACGATAGACATTGTGGAAGTGAGTCAATACAACTTATGTAGACAGAAAGCTGAGCAAAAGCGTCGATTTGATCGACATATTTTCAATAATATTTACCCAACACATCCCGCTAAAGACTTATTTATGCAGTTTCTTGTGTTACCTGAATTCCTGTTTATTTCCAGTGTCTCGTAAAATACAAGGACGCAGAAACTATTCTCCTAAAAGGTAAGTTCTTTTTTTCCTTAAAAAGGTAACAGCTTTAGTACGCTTTGCGATGACTGAATATTGAAGAGTTTTAAAAATGTTTCCTTTGCAGCGTGAATTGCCCTTGAGACAGACACCATTTCACATTTCAGCAAGGGCTTTCTGTTCAACAGTAAGTTCAGATCTTTTAATTCTTTAAAGTTATTTTTGAATAGTTTTCCTTAAAAAAATGCAATTCTTTGCGGGAATTTTAAGAAATAACACCACACTTTTTAAATTTAAATACATGTTTCGACAGACTTCTGTCATATTCAGTTAAATCACAAAGGACAAAGTTGAATGAATATATAATGTGAGCCAAACTGCTAATTAACTCTAATAACAAAAGGAAGCATGACGATGTAAACTATTACAAAGAAAGTTTTAGTTAACATGGTAAAGTTGATGATTAAGTGTCGGCTTTTTCCATTGAATATGGATGGCTTCTTTTATCTTAAGTTGGAAGGTGGTGGAAGCGTGATCTAGGATGCTAAAACAGTTATTAGAGCATAAGGTGCGGCAATGTTCAGAACTTTGTAAATGTTTAAAAACGTGCGAGGTCCTATCAATGTCAATTTGCTCACGTAAGCGCGTGGAAAAAATGTCGTGTAGTTTCGCCGACATAGCAGGCATTACAGCCCGCACACAAAAACTTGTATACCACACCCGCACAGAGCCCACGAGGGATAGGATCCTTCACACTGAACATGCTGCCGATTTTAAAAGATGAGAATCAAATCAAATTCAAGCATCATGAGTGCTGCAGTTTGATGTGCAAGAAGTTGTCCGGTAATTGCTCAATAAATTGACTATAGTTTTATCGTTTTTTAAGTTGTTTTGGCCTTAACAGGTAAATTTACGTATGAATTTTAGCATGTCATAGGCACACACCAAACCAGAAAAGATGGTTGAACGGTTTTTCTCGGAAGGCAGCGGGGAAGGCAGAAAACGTCTTTGCATTTTTGTGACCTATGCGGTCTAAGCTATATACAGCATATGTGGGACAAACACGGAAGTAGAAATAATGATCAACAAAATTAATTCATTGCATTTCAATAGAAAACTCCGCTTCAATAAACTTTACCTACTGCCGGAGACGTTTATGAAACGTAATACCCCAGACCTATGTTCTACTCTAGAAGTGCTTATGAATGCTTAAAATTTTCATGTTTCTTTTGACAGTTGAGTTTGAAACACCATTTATTAGGAAAAACTTCCTATCAGCGAGGTACGTAGATGATGATCGAAAACGTTCCGAACTTATTTTCAATCATTTCGTATGTACAATTTTTCCGCTTTATTTTTAGTATAAATTTAAACAAACTAGACTCAGTACAGGTTTGACTGTAATAGTTTAAAGGATGTGCCAGACAGTACAGGCATAAACTCTACCTCTTTGTTAGGTATCAACAGAAAATTCTTTTTATTATTTGGTCAGCGGGTCAAAAACAACCGTTGATTAAGTGTAATGGTTTCTGTTATATCCAAACTTGAACATTATTAAAAACTAAACACTACTTTTAGTTATATCATTAAAAATATGAGTACTCTATCATATTAATCAGTTGCTTATGGACAAAAAACTCACTCCAATAAATGTAACCTCGGCAGAATTTCATCGGTCATATTTAAACCTTTTATGAGCAGTACCAATTGCAAATGGAAGTTATTGAAAGTTGTCCATATCCGCAGTTAGTGCAATTCATCAAGCTTGTTAACATATTCTCGATCCATAATTATTCAACACGTCCCATCAATATGCTCTTTACTCGTTAAATACTTCTAAACAACAATTATAAGAATGCTAAAACTTAGCAGAAGTAAATGTATTTCTCTCAACAGGTAGACAAGCTGTTTCTTCCAGCAGCAAAACTGATGTTTTTCGTTAGCTGAATGCATACCCTGGCTTGCTGTATCGTTGATACTGTCTCTCGCTACAATAATACTAAATCTAATTACTATAATTGTTTTTATAAAAAACCGTAGTCTCCGCAAGCGCAGCACGTACCTGATGATCAGTTTGGCAGTTGCAGACATGTTGGCTGGGGCAATTGCCATTGACAATACTTACAATTATCTTGGAGTATACCTCTGTAATTTATGGGAGAACATCACACCTGTAAAGCTAGCAGTCTATGTGGCATTTTTTGCCATTTTGTTTCCTGTTGCCTCTGTAACTAACATTAGTGCGATTTCTTTGGAGCGGCTTCACGCCACGTTTTTGCCGCTCAGACATCGTGTTATGCAAAAATGGACTTATGGATTAATCGTTGCTATCACTTGGTTACCGCTGGGTTGGTATCAACTGGGGCTGTAGTTCTAAAACAATTTAAACAACGAAGTCATTATTTTTACTTATGGAGCTCATTTAATTTAATTTGTCTGTTGATTATTTCTGTTTCTTACATGTCTATTTTTATTAAAGTTTGTTGTGGAGCGCAGCCTAATCGCCATGGTGCAGCCAATAGAGAAAGAAAATTGAGCATGACGTTATTTATTGTGACTTTTGTATCTCTACTGACGTGGCTCCCATTTGTAATTATCAGTTTTCTCTATTTTGCAACTGATATTTTTAGTTCAGTATCCATAATAACTTTAAAGCGGTTAAATCTCGTTTTGATAGTTCTTTATTTCTCCAACTCGCTTGTGAATCCCATCCTATACACAACACGAATGCCAGACTTCAGAAGAGCTCTTGTTGCTCTCTTTCGTAGACGGCTTCAGCAGGTGAACTCAGCTCCAGTTATTCCTCTCCGTGACATGTGATCAAATATAGTTAAAAAGGGAGCATTTCTCCTTTATTAATCAAAACACTTAAAGCCGTGAATAAGTACATTTTAGGCTTTAAGCACTCCTTGTCACATGCTTAAGCTGTTTTATCCTTATAAACACAACAACGCTGTTCAGTTTTCAGTTTTCTGAACATGTTTCGATGTTTCAAACATCATCATCAGCCATTATGAATATATAGTAAAAATTTACAAAAATGGTCGGTATATGTAACTTTCATATACAATGAAGCTTTTTAAATTCAAATAGTCGTTAAACTGTTAAACTTATTTAAACTGATCAATGAAATTATAGACTCAGAAGAAAAATAACGAAAAGGTAAACTAAAACTCGCTGTAACGACAGTAGATAAATTTAGAAATGCAAAGACAAACTAACATCAGTGCTCAACTTTCTTTGTTGACTGAATTCAAGTTTCAACTGTTCGATAAGCTCAGTCGTTACAAAGGCCTTTCGCTATTATATACATTGAGAGTTCACTTTTAAATCAGTTAGCAAATGTCTCAAGATTAATTAAACCCTGATTTCACTTCGGTATTTAACTTCCTTTATAATTCATTGCCCCCGCAGGCTCTGGGGCCAAAAACCCGAGGAGGCACCTTAGGACTCCCCGCGTAATAGAAAGAGACGAAGAGAGAATGTAGGTATTTCCGGTATATAGCCGCAAAAAATCTCGATTTGATCGCTTGCACGCCCCCAAGGTATCGACGTTTTTCCGCAAAACGCTCATGGGACGCCAGGCCCTGAAAAGCGTTTGTATTTGCCGGCCTCCATTACTATTTCAGCGCGATCAAATAAGTTCGCTTCGAAATGGCCGAGATTATGATCTAAAACAAATTGAAAACGCTTTCAGAGATCCTGAAGATGGATTTTGGGGGAAAAACAGCTCAGAGAGTCCTGAAGTATACTAGATCCCTTTTCAGGGACGCTTGAACTCGGATCTGAACCAAGGACAAAGCTCGTGGCAAAGACCGCCGATCCCGCAGTCCTCGCGCCTGTGTTCCTTTGCTGGCCTCCCTGGAGCGTTTTGCGGGAAAAACGGGTCGATACGCTTGCGGGCGTGCAAGCGATCAAATCGAGATTTTTTGCGGCTATATATCTCTCAAATGTTAGCTCTGGAGGAATAAAGTTTGAAATATTCCTTTGGCATCTCGTTTATTTGGATGGCTTATTTTCACAGAGTAATCTTACGGCAGGGATCCAAATGTAAATGTTTGCGGCGTTTTCATTGAGGACAAAAAGCTTGACTCTAATTTGCATATATGGCGACTGTCACGCGATACTTATGTTTACATTTCACTTCTGTTGTGCTTTCGAGATACGTTTGCTCGTACACTCTTTTCTTTTCTAAGGATGTTATTTTTCCGGCCCAGACTGAATATTCTTATTTTTCTGCCGATTTTAGGCTGAAAATATTCTTGTATTATTCTTACATTATAGCTTATGGCATTTTCGTTTTATTTAGAATTTATTAGGCTATCAAGTACAAGTGTTTGGTTTCTGGATCTGGATCGCGTTCAGCACATTGTGCATGTGCTCTGGACACCACTTTTCGTAGCGAGGCCAAGATGTCACGTCAAAATATATTCTTATATAAAAAAGAGTTCATATCAAGACAATTGTTTTTTTTTTAGTATCTGACTAGAACAATAACGTTCAATATTATTGTTTCAATGAGCAGAAATATAAGAAAGCGGGGGCAGCTTTAGTGATAACTATTACTAGTTTAAGTCATTAATTTAAACTAGTAATAGTTATCACTAAAGCTGCCCCCGCTTTCTTTTATTTCTGCTCATTGAAACAATAATATTGAACGTTATTGTTCTAGTCTGATACTAAAAAAAAAAACAATTGTCTTGATATGCACTCTTTTTTATATAAGAATATATTTTGACGTGACATCTTGGCCTCGCTACGAAAAGTGTTGTCCAGAGCACATGCACAATGTACTGACCGCGATCCAGATCCAGAAACCAAACACTTTGTACTTGATAGCCTAATAAAATTCTAAATAAAACGAAAATGCCATAAGCTATAATGTAAGAATAATACAAGAATATTTTCAGCCTAAAATCGGCAGAAAAATAAGAATATTCAGTCTGGGCCGGAAAAATAACATCCTTAGAAAAGAAAAGGGTGTACGAGCAAACGTATCTCGAAAGCACAACAGAAGTGAAATGTAAACAAAAGTATCGCGTTACAGTCGCCATATATGCAAATTAGAGTCAAGCTTTTTGTCCTCAATGAAAACGCCGCAAAACATTTACATTTGGATCCCTGCCGTAAGAATAAGCCATCCAAATAAACGAGATGCCAAAGGAAATATTTCAAAGTCTTGCAAAAACACAGAGGTGTCAAACTCTGCAAATTACAAGCGGATAACAGCGGAAGCCACACAGAAATATGAACTCTAACGGCTTTACTCTGACGAAATGTCTCCCTGAAAACACAGGATTAGTGCTTAGCTAAATATTCAAAGATCCTCCGATCGTACCATACAAAAGGGGCAAAACTTCCTAAGCGGCTACTACACGTGAATGGGAGTCGCGCAGGCCTGTCACCTTATTGTTATCCTTGGGTAATTCTGACGATCGGAAGGTACTGTACTGATTTAGCTATTTAGTCGCAAATGAACCACACTGGCCTCGAATTTCGATCTAGTATACTTCAGAACTCTCTGAGCTGTTTTTCCCCCAAAATCCATCTTCAGGATCTCTGAAAGCGTTTTCAATTTGTCTTAGATCATAATCTCGGCCATTTCAAAGCGAACTTATTTGATCGCGCTGAAATAGTAATGGAGGTCGGCAAATACAAACGCTTTTCAGGGACGCTTGAACTCGAGATCTAAACCAAGGACAAAGCTCGTGGCAAAGACGCCGATCCCGCAAGTCCTCGCGCCCGTGTCCCTTTGCTGGCCTCCCATGAGCGTTTGCGGGGAAAACGTCGATACCTTGCGGGCGTGCAAGCAAACAAATCGAGATTTTTTGCGGCTATATACCGGAAATACCTACATTCTCTCTTCTTCTCTCTCTATTACGCGGGGAGTCCTAAGGTGCCTCCTCGGGTTTTTGGCCCTCTGGGGCCAAAAACCCTGCGGGGGCAACAAGAAAATATTAACACTCCGTGCTAAGGCGAATGGAATGTCGTAATGGTTTGATTTAGCGCCCGGACGCTTATTTTAGATTTTTGGGGTTTTTTTATTGTTTTTACACCTATAAAAAGGAGGGTGTTTATTAGATTGGAGGCTTTTATGGAACAGGCACTTATTTCTTATTCTACATCAGTGACTTCTACGTGTGAAAAACGAAAGACAGATCTTTCCTTTTGAAGGAATTGTGCCGCCACGTAGAAAAAAACAACTGAGACCTGGAGACACTTCAAATGAGCTACACTAGTCTGCCTGTTTTTTGTTTGTTTCTTTTTCCTCTTTTTTTGCTTATTTGATTGTTTGGTTTTTTGTCACTTTCATGTGAGAAGTGGTTGTGATGGCAGCTCTTCAGAAGGAGCTTGCATCAACCAATGATCTCCATGTACTGTACATGAATATAGCGACTTGATGACAATAATTGATTGAAAAAGCAGTAGGGAGACTAAACTAATTGCGGACGCTTATCAGAATTATGATAAGGCTTGGGTGCTGAGAAGAAGCTCTCACTGCAAGAAGGCGCAAAATCGAATCATTATGCTAACTGCAGCACAGCTTCGAAATTTCCTAGCATAGTAGATCTCATGATTTTTGACTGGATTTATTACAACGGTCGGTTTTAGAGGGAACTTTGGAACTTTGCACCGAGTGAGCTACAAACGTTGGCTTACAGACACCTAAAAGCCTCAAAAATCGCTCCAAGCTATGAAAAATTTGGAATGGTGCACATACATACAAAATGTGTGAAAAGGAGGATATGAAAAGAGTAGAAGAAAGTTTCCATATCGACTTCTTTAGAGGGAAAAACACTTCTCTTCAATGAAAGCAAGTTTCTGTTATACTGTCAGACATTCATTTGATTTTTGTTTAGGTTTTTATTAAGACTATGTTCCGCAATATTCATTTATGTCATCATAATTGTAATGTACTGTAATAAAATGTAATGCAAAGTAGAACTGATGTAGATAGGGTAGAGAGGTTCCCGAATACAATGTAATTCCTTTTTGATTTACTTCTCCATTAGTACTTTTGCGATTGGATGCCACCTTTAGTCAGCAACCAAAACCAATGGCGCACATCGCCCCAGTTTAAGCGGCCAGGACCGGGCAGCATTTTCAGTTTTTCACCATACGGACCTCGCAGCCGGCCAATAACATTTATATTTATATGTTCTAATATGGATGCTCCATGCTATAATAGATCTTTGGTAATGTTTTGCTTTGTAAATAATAAAGTTCTAATAAAAGGAATGTCATAACACTATCAGTTTCTAATGCTTTCTAAAATGATATGATTTTTTCATCCAGACCCGGCCTGTCATTTGTTAAGGTTTTAAGCGTTGACATCGACAGCATGCTGACCTTCAAATAAGTTCAGTAAGGCATACACCAAAAGCTGCACCCTAAGAAGAATTGGGCGTTTTGAGCCGGCCCAGAAATATAATATTAAGGCTTTAGAAATCTTTCATTCTGCCTCATCTAGAATACTCTTTCTCGGAGTGGGGAGGGTAAAACTAAAAAGTTGGAAGATGCTGATTATTTTATTCTTGGGCCGCTACTGGAAGTTCCTGGGGGGACTCCCATATAAAAGGACGGAACCCCCGGGCAGTGAGTACTGCAATGTTTAGGTTTTCACTCAATTTTATAGCCACACCATTAGAGCTGAAAAACGTACCACCGATTATTGACAAATGTACAGGGGACTTGAATAACACTGGATCCCTCTTAAATATTCATAAAACACACTTTAAAATAAGAGCAAAAAGTCAGAACTCAAACGTTTTCCTTGTTGAGCGGTGGAGTAACCTTACAGCATTTCCATTCTAGAGGAAAACTTCCTGAGAAAATATAGATCTTACACTAAAAGATGCAACAAAACTAAAGGAACCAGAGATCAAATCAGCGCTCTCACAAACTTCAATACGTCTTCTGGATTTCTTTCTGAGTTCGTCCCTTGAGATTGTCATGATTTAAACAACAAATGTTTAATGTTATCAGTTATGTTCGGTCCCCTAACAATAACATAATCTAAAAATTAACAACGGATCGTTCCCACCGAGTTGAATTTTATCAACACATGCCTATTTTTGCACAGTACTCCAGTGCCAGTGTTAGGTTTCAGATCATACAGTCATTTCAACCAGAATCAAACCTTGGAGTCAAGAATTCAAGTTAGGCCTGGAATCATGTCCGATGTTTTCAGTATATCGTACGGCGAACACCCCATCCCCCACCAAAAAAAACGCTTTTTTGCACGGTTTCCGTGAGACTCTATTTGTCATCTTGTGTCGCTGTGCTTCAAGTCACCATTCAATAGACGGATATATAAGCTTTATTTACCCTCCGTCAGTGCAGTCATAGCCAAAGGCTAGTGGAACCGAATAATTCAATTTCAGCAACAGATAATTCAAGTTAAACATAGCAAGGTTAAAATCACTAACTGCCGGAGGGAAACCTGTTAGCTTCTTTCACAAACTAGTCGACGAGCCACATAAACTTGGGTGGTGAAACACTAACCACTCGGCCAAGCTGCCTCATGGCAATAATCTAAATTCGACATTTCCAATCGACTGATGGCTCATTTTGTACGTTGTAATAATTTTGGCTATGTCGGTATAATATATAGAATTTCTGCAACCGTCGGTTTTTTCAAGGTTTGACCATGCCTGAATACCTCCGCTAAAAGCAGGCGGGGGGGAGGAAGGAAGGGGGGCGGGGGGTGAGCGAGCAACTTTCAATGTTGTTTATTAATCAACAGCTCCTTCTTTCTGCTTCAACTAACTTAAACCACAAATCAAGGCATGCCATTAGGGCTAACCCAAATGAACCATCACGATCCAATAAACATCTGGGGTAAGATAAATTTCGAAAAGAGATTTAGTCATAGCTCTGCAGGTTTCGCGAGGCCTCAGCCAACCTAAATAAAAAAGCACCAAGATATGGATACAGCGAAAGCACTTATGTACGTAGAACATGTGTGGGAGATCTTAAATCTAGAAAGACATTCAAATTGATAATTGACGCAAGCAGAAAACCATTTCAATTGCAACAAGAACTGTGAAGGAAGGAAAGTTAAGAGTGATCATAGCACTAAATTTTTGCATTTTGAGCAATCGGACAGGAACGAACCCGCGACCTCCGCGATATCGGTGCGGATGCTCTACCAACTGAGTTATGAAGCCACTCATTATGAGCGAGGTCAATTTATTGAGTTAATATCTTCCCATGAGGAGTGAAATGATATGAAGTATACATGGAATATATTCATATATATACACAAGAACAGCTGGTAATTATCGTGTGCATCCCTGTCGTACGAACATCAAGAAATTCATTATTCTTTACCAAGAACCTAAGGTCTGGAACTGTCTTCCTGCCTCTATTACCAATTTGTCAAGCTTTCCTACGTTTAAAAAGCAAAGTGCTAGAGTTCTTACTAAAATAGTTTCTGAGTTAGTTTCTGCCGCACTCCTTCGCAGCCTTATCTTGTTTAATATTGTGATGTCGAGGTGGCCTCTCCTATATTAAGCCTGGTGGTTTCTTGAGGTCTCC
>JAHPZR010049505.1:0-15927 GCA_019787425.1 Platygyra sinensis | reverse complement strand
CATACCAAATTATGGGCATACGTTAACCATGGTAGTTTTTTAGCAATACTTAATCGAGTCACTACATAAACAAGCGAACTACGACGATCGCTACAACGAGATAAATCAACAAATGTCTTTAATTTCTGGAAAGCGTATGTAATGCTTGTTGGAAGAAGTTCTTAAATATCACAATGGTTAGTTACCATATACTTTCTTTATTCTCTCTCAAGCTTACGATCTTCTTGTTGGAAGAAGTTCTTTGAATTCTTATATATCACAATGGTTACCATATACCCAAATTATGGGCATACGTTAACCATAGTAGTTCCGTGTTTTAGCAATACTAAATCAAGTCACTACATGAACGAGCGAATTTTTGACGATCGCTACAACGACTCGGGATAAATCAGGAAATGTCGGAAACGTATGCAATGCTTGTTAAGGTGGCCGAACACAGTTTTCGCGCGCGTTCATGCTAACGCAATTCAGCGCGCGCACAAGTATTGCATAAAAACAAGCATGGAATCAATACAGCGATCATTTTATTTGCTCAATGTCCGCGCTGTCTGTACTATTTTTCTTCACAAATGAACACTGTATTGATGGTTTTACTCTTTTATTACAGAGGTATGTTAGAAAAAGTAACGATGCAAAGAAACCAGCAATTCTCAGCTTTTGTTTGTTACCGAAGGAACCCAGTTAAATGCAGCGCATGCGTAATAAGTCGAAAAAATTGCGATTGAGTGAAAAATTGACTTTCGGAGATACGCCTATTTCTCGAGAACCACTCATTAGAATTTCACGAAATTTAGAGCGAAAATACTTTAGGAAATAAGTAACTGGAGGATTCAAAAAAATTAAAATTTAACAAAGGAAATTCAAGATATGCCAGTGAACCTTCAACGAGGGATAATTAAAGATCTGTTTGTTAAATTATTATTAAAATAGCGCTAACATGTGAGTATCGTTACAAGCTTGTTGCATGCAAATTATAAAGAAAATCTAATGACTAGATTTTCTGCAAATAAACAAAACCGATTTTAAACGCCTGTTTATAATTAATCATGCTGCCATGGCAACGGCACATACGACAGTTTAATTATAAAAAAGTTGAAGTTTGTGTTGTTAACTTGCTTGCTGCCATTTTTGGCGACCAAAGGATCAAGGGTTTTAGAAGCAAAGGTAAATGATACAGAGGTATCAAAAACTGTGTTCAGCCACCTTAAGCGGCCTTCACACGGCAAACTTAAGTTGGCAAACTCGTGTTGGAAAACTTCAAAAAGTTGGCAAACTCGTTCCTTCACACGGCAAACTCGTGGCAAATAACAAACACGGCAATTTCCAACATGGCCGCTTTTTAGTGCAGTTTCAATCACGTACAACAGTGAAACAGAAGATAAGAAGAGAAGATCCAGAAAGCGGTGGAGAATTAGAAAGGTTTGGACAAAACCAAGTTTGTCCGCGCGCTCCTTCGTTTTGTTTTGTTTGTTTTTAGTATCTTTGTAGGCTATAGATGAAACGTCCCGAACAGCCGGACAATTGTGAACCGCTTTGATATTAAATTTAAAAAGTGTTGACTCGCATCCCCCATTTTGTGAAGTGTCACACAAATAAATCACGTGAATAGAGCTCGTTTTGAATGGTTGAAAATTACCAACACATGTTGGCCAACCGTTCACACGTCATATACGAGTTGACCAACACGAAAAAGTTGGCGAAAAAGTTGGCGAGAATAGAGGCAAGTTCTATTTGTCGCCAACAGTTTGCCAACTTGTTTGCCGACTGTTTTTGTGCCGTTCACACACATCAACTTGAGTTTGCCAACACGAGTTTGCCAACTTTAGTTTGCCGTGTGAAGGCCGCTTTAGAAGTTCCCAAATATCACAATGGTTACCATATACCCAAATTATGGGCATACAATAACCATGGTATATTTTAAGCAATACTAAATCAAGTCACTACATAAGCAAGCGATTACGGTGAGAAAAATCAACAACTTTCTTTATTCTCTCTCAAGCTTATGATATGCTTGTTGGAAGAAGTTCTTTCTTATATATCACAATGGTTACCATATACCCAAATTATGGACATATGTTAACTATGGTGTTTTGGTTAACAAAATATGGCCAGTGCATAAACAAGCAAAGGACGCCAAGAAACCTCAACAAATTTCACTAACTTCTTTCAAACGTACTCACGTTTGTTTCAATGTAAGAGGTGCTTATATACCATTATGGTTACCATAAACCCCAATTGTGGGCACATGTTAACCTTGGTATTTTGGTCAACTACATGTCAACTACGACAAGAAACACCAAAAAATTTCATTACTTTCTTTCAAACTTAGACAAGTCTTTTGTTGAAAGAAGTGCTTCTATACTATCACGGTTACAAGATACTCATGGCATTTCAGAAGAAAAGATAGTCCTTACAGAAATAAGCAAACTACAGGAAATAAAGAAACAAATTTCTTTATTTTCTGTCACGCTTATCCAATGTACCTGTTGCAATAAGTGCTCATATCACATAGTGGTTGCCACATACCCAACTTAAGGCAAATGTTAGGATAAATAAACAAATGGAAAGGGTGTACTGGTTCCGTTATTATTCGTACTTATAGTTTCAACTGAGAACTGTCCATTTAAATAATAATAATAATAATAATAATAACTTTTTTTAGCTTTGTAAAAAAGTCGCTGTAAAGGTTTTAATGCTAATGGTAGTGGTACTAGTCTCCTTCGCAGCCGTTATTAGGGTCGTCACGCAACAATCCTTTCCACTAATGGCGTTAGTGGGGAGGATCATTAGGACGACCGTAATAACGGCTGCGAAGGAGACTATAGTAGTACAGGAGTCCTTTAGTAGAAATAATTATTATAATTAATGAAATTTTGGTTTTACATTTTTATCAGTATTTTTCCTTGTAAATGGTGAATGGTGTCGTTATTCATATTGATATTCTTAAATAAAGTTTTCCCGTTATGAATAATTAACAATTAGATTATGAGCTCGAGATTTCTATGAGGTGATAGTTGATGAGGCCGAAGGCCGAATCAACTATCACCTCATAGAAATCGAGAGCGAATAATCTAATTGTTTTAGTAGAATTCTTACTAAAATTTACTTTAAAAAACGGTTTCCAATTATTTCTCGACGTATTATTAAACTTTGTGCCTTAAAAATATCGCTCGGATTGAATTGACATTGAAAATTTCAGCTGTATACGGGCGTGCATCATTTTTTTCAATAGTTTCAACTTTTTTAAAGTTAAGAAACCGTAAATGTCCTTCGTTAAGTCTTCTAAGGAATTTAATTAACTATTTTCATCAAAATTTTCCTCTAAAACTTTGGCAAAATGATAAAACGTCGCCATTTCGTAGACTAGTTCCAGCCACTGCACACTAATGGCTGATAGTGTGCAATGGCTCAGCCAATCAGATTACAGCATTTGCATTAGTGTACTAGTAGAATTCTACTAATATGTATTAGATAGTTACTGAGGCTGACAGCAATATGTGATATATTGCAGTCAGCACTTGTTGATTAGTAGCTCAACTGAGAATTGGTGACTGAGAAGCCTTGCGGTAGCGTTTTGAACATTTGATTGCGTTTTGTGTATGTGTGTTGTGGTTTTGAATTTTTTTCAACAAGTAGGTCTCTGAACTACTGCAAAAACAATGTGCAGTGTGAGAAATGCGGTCCCGTTTCTAGTTTGTAATTTAGACGCCTTTGTTTTAACAGTTGGTTTGTGTTTTGTGTTGTTTGTTTTTGAGCATGTGATGTTTTCCAACTGGCGGCTTGCTGAACAATTTTGAAACAATGTGCAGTGTGAGAAATGCGTATGTTTTGCACTAATCATACTTTGTGATGAATATATCTTCGATTTTGATGGTGCCGAGGGTTGTTATTGTAGCTCGTTTTTATAGTTGTTCAAAACGATTCTAACGATGGAATTAATTCGTGCAAGGCGTGTAACACTGTAAATTTGCATACTTTATAAACCAGAGTATTCAGTTATTTTACTCAGTGCGAACTTGCGTTTAGAAAGACGATAGATTCGTCAGAAGACAAAGAATTATTTATCACACAGAACTCTACGAAGGCAAATATTTCAGCAGAAATCGAAGGTAATGTCGTGTAACGTTTGGACATTTCTGTCAGTGCTTTATTTCTTTATCGACTTCTAAAGACATTTATAACACCAATTACAGCTTCAGAATGCGAGAAGTTTGACAAAAGCTGGGTATCAGACGCCAGCCGCCGGAAATGGGCGTGGGTTTTGAAAGTCTTTGAGGAATGGAAGAAGCAGAGAAATGAAGCGGTGTTGAAACAAGATTACAGTGGCGAGCCGGTAATTAATTCAAGTGTTAAACGCAAACGGTACTGTTGACAATGTTGTAAGCTATCAGTTTTTGTGCATTTTATACATTAAATTTCCTAAAACAGGCTGCAATATTTTTAATAATTGCAGCCTGCACACTGCAATATTAAAAATATTGCAGCCTGCACACTGCAATATTTTTAATATTGCAGCATGCTTATTTAGCGCGTTTAATTACATTACCCCTGAGAATTTCCCTGCTAACAAAAAGGGTCATTTAGCTATTTAGTCGCAAATGAACCACACTGGCCTCGAATTTCGATCTAGTATACTTCAGGACTCTCTGAGCTGTTTTTTCCCCAAAATCCATCTTCAGGATCTCTGAAAGCGTTTTCAATTTGTTTTAGATCATAATCTCGGCCATTTCGAAGCGAACTTATTTGATCGCGCTGAAATAGTAATGGAGGCCGGCAAATACAAACGCTTTTCAGGGACGCGTGAACTCGAGATCTAAACCATGGACAAAACTCGTGGCAAAGACACCGATCCCGCAAGTCCTCGCGCCCGTGTCCCTTTGCTGGCCTCCCATGAGCGTTTGCGGGAAAAACGTCGATACCTTGCGGGCGTGCAAGCGATCAAATCGAGATTTTTTGCGGCTATATACCGGAAATACCTACATTCTCTCTTCTTCTCTCTCTATTACGCGGGGAGTCCTAAGGTGCCTCCTCGGGTTTTTGGCCCTCTGGGGCCAAAAACCCTGCGGGGGCAATAAAAAGGTGAAATAAATAGATAATTACATAAAAATAAATATTAAATATTATGTACAGGTAATTTTAAGAGTTTACCGCCGTCCGCCATCTTGCTTTTACTGTTGTGGATGTTGTGCGCATGTGTTGCCATGCACTCTCGCAGTAGACATGCGTACTTCATGGTTTACCCAAATAATACCTCGCGAGTCTGAGCGTGACTGGAACCCGGGACCGATCTACACGCTGACCACCCGGCCACGCTAACCGCTGTAATCGGAGACAATTTTCCACGGGCGTAGAGGGAGGGTGAGTCAACAATGAGAAATAAAGGAGTCAGCGGTACTTACCATAAAGATACAGGAAAGTGATACGTAACTTCCGATCGGTAAACCCAAAACAATTTCCGGTATTTAATATGTCACATTTTCGCCAGCTGGCGGGAAAATCGTCTCACGTGCCATGCGAGGTATAATATTCGCCTTCCGTCATGAAAGACTGCTACACAGTATCTTCTGTATGGTCATATGTGAGACTCTACCTCCGTAGAGGGTAGCAATCTGGTCCCGTTTCACGCACGAATTTCAAGAACATTTACACGTCACATTAATTTCAGTGTAGCTTACTTTAACCACGCTATTTTGCATAGATTCACTCATCACGAATGTATTTTAATCACTGTTAAAGAGTCACACACTAATTTTTGCCCTCGTCAAGTACCTTTGCCGCCCTATCCCTTATCTATACAATCTTCACAAAGCAGACTTTAAAAACTGTTTCTGGTCACTTCGGAGTTGCTTCACATTGCCTTTATGGGCTCTTGCTTTATTTCTTACTTTATATTAAATTATTTGCAATAAAATGTCTGACTGAGGGAGGAAACGAAATCTACTCCCAGACAGGTAGCATGAAAGAATTGTCCACATCGGTCACAACCCAACCAGTCCTCATTATCATCCTCTTCGCATATTCTACAAACTGCGGTGTTCCGGCGACTGAAAGAAAAAAAAAACAAAATATCACATGAAAAACCATTTCCGTCCACGAAACAAATCAGCAAAAATTTAATGAGATAAATGCCTATTTGCAAAGCAATGCAGTACTTACTTTGCTATATCGTCGTAACAAGATCCGAACAGTGTTGATAGCACTCTCCCGCGTTCAGTCAAAATGTTAACATTGCAGGTGAGCTGAAGCTCTTGAACGAGACATCTAGCAAACTGAAACGATGATCAATAATTCAGTTAGGCTGCTGTAATTAAAACAAAATTCGTTATTCATACACGGTGTTATACTTACAAAGCAGACATAAACTCCACAGTTGTATCCATCTTGTTGTTTGAAATGTTTGGGTTGGACACATGGCCAACTTCGAACACCCCAACCAGTTTTGACTTCGACCAGGTTACTGAAATTGTAAATTGCCACGGATATTACACTACGTGCGATTTGAGTAACAGTATGAACTATGTGAATTGACGTTTCTCTCCAAATTACCTCAGATCCTCTAAATGCCTCCCTACAGCAGCATTTGAAAAGACGATAGACTCTCTTTCTCCTTGAAACGGGTCAAGATAGCGTCGCCTCTTAGAGTGCTTGTCAACAACCTGTCGACGGTGGAAGCAGAAACTTTACAGCGGAAAAATGCATACAGATACTAGCCTATATTTCTTTTTTTTTTCAGTTAGGTTCCCTTCCGGCGTGCGTGTTCTATAAATTGTAAGAAAACAGTTCTAAGAAAGCACGCACTCTGATTGGTTAAAAATCGTGTTTGTATAACTCGATGGAGACACAGAACTAGCGCGCGCTAGTGACGTAGTGATGGCGCGAGCAAAGAGAATTTACATTTTGATATCGAAAGTTAACAAGTTGTTTTCCTTTTTAGTGCAGAGTGCACTATTGGGATGGTTTGGGGGTTGACGCCGCTAACGCACTATGGAAATAAGGGACTAAGGCAATAAGGTGTAAACTTTAATGTTTGTTTAATTAATTAATTTCAATTAATTAATTAGCCTTGTTTTGAGCGGGTGGGGTAGGTACCTTTGATTGCTACGTAAAACGTACCATACTTACATAAGTTTTTTCGTAACATCAGAAAACTATATATGGTTCCAATATTCTCTTGTTATCCTTGTGGTACTATTCTCTTAAGAACAAAAGCGATTTACACGAAGCGCATGCGCAGATGCGCAGATTGATTAGCGTTAGTGTTAACTATATGTTGGGTCGATGCATTTCATACACAATAGCCCTTTTCACGGTTAGCTTTCCTCATTTGCATTACAATAAAATCTAGCATGTATGCGAGGCAATTTCGGGTTATTTCGCACTTTTAGCCCGAAATTGCCTCGCATTCACGTTGATTACATTGTAATGCAAATGAGAAAAATTAACCGTGAAAAGGGCTATTATACACAAACGTTTAGTGCTTTTCCTTGCGGTTGAACACAGTATGTAAGACGCATGCGCTCTAGCATTGTCAGCATGATACAATCCGTTTTCGAGTTCAGATTCACGCGTGCGATATCACACTCTCGTCTTAACGGCCAATAGCAGTCATATTTCGGGTAATATCAGTTCCCCCTTTTAGTGCAAAGAACGCTTTTGTGACAACATTTCCGAGTTAACGGCATCAAATATTACTGTAGACACTGTGGCACTCATGCACGGAAACCGCAAATGAATTTAGTCAGTCTTTGAGGGGGCGCATTCACCTATGTAGGATATCGGTCAAGTTGAAACGCTTCTCGGTTGTATAAATCGATATCGTTGTGTATTTTGAACTGGTTTACTGTTAACACCATCGGTGGCAACCTAATAAGATCGTGCTATTCCGAGACACGACGTGACTATTTGATAATTAAATTAGTAATTGTTTATCGTATATTAAAGACTTATGCGCTCGTGGGTTCAAATCCCATCTGGGACTCGGATTTTTTCCGAGCTCTCCATAAATTCAATAATTGTTTATCAATGATATGAAAATTTGCTTCTTGATTGAAACAAAATCATTCCTCTTCCAATTTTTTCATAAGTAAATAACATTATTTCATTTTTCTCAGGAAAAAAGCGAGCATATCTTCTTTGTATGTTTTTGAGAAAACAAGGGTATCATGTTACAAACTTTGCGAGAAAAACAAAAGTATCAAGTTACAAACGTTGGCGTTGAAAAACTAAAAGTATCACGTTTGCTAGTTCAACGTATTAATGAATTTAGAATGAACGAAATTCCACGTAAAACACCACAGTAAAATTTAAAACCGTCTTGACAAACAGTAATTGTAAGTTATTTTTGGGCCTTAAACTAACAAGTTAAATACAGGCAGCTGATGACTCAAAACGTACTGACAGGCCTGCATAACACTCTGCACTATCTGAGATTGTCTCACTAGTTCTCGTCGTGGTGTTTTCTGAAAGAAATAGAAAACATGTACTTCGCGTTTCTATCGAGTTATACAAACACTCGTTCTCCCAAACTTCCACTCGTGTTTGTATAACTCGATACAAACACGGTATATGTTTTCTATTTCTTAAAATATTGCCCGGGTCTGCAACTGTAGAGAAACTGCCCAGTGTAGTTTTGTCTACTGTAGACCCAACCCTATACGAAGGAAACGCCTACTGAGATTACTTTTAACACTTACAAATAATGTCCAATGATTGCCAGAGAAATTAATAGGCAGCAAAATAAGCTCGATGCGTGAGAAATTCACATCAGCCCATGTTCTCCGGGTGCTACTTCCACGCCTGACAATTTCTGATAAATAGCATTGCCCAGTCAGAACCGTAGTACTGTCCTCCTGCAGACACCAGAGATATCCGTCTATAACCTATCATAGAAACAGAACTGACTGAAATACGGAATAATGGGAAAAAGATCTTGTAATCTGAAAATGAATAGACATATCATCATGTATAGGATAATTATAGGATGCATTCGCTGGAATATATGTTCATACTTACGGCGTCAGTTAACCATCCGGGCAAGAATTGTGCCACTCCTGTCTGTATTCTCGCATCCTCAGCTGCTGTTACCGCCGACGGATCGAGGACAGTTCACGAATCACTAACGGTTATCTTCACTGGCCCTATTTCCAACATGACATCTCTTAGTCCTATACCGCAATTTGCTCCCATTTTAACTCGCTCAGCTGGATTGCATTTTCTAGCACTGTCTACAGTCCTTTATGAAGAGAACAAAAAACGGATATTTGTTTTGCGTTATTGGGTAATTCTTTAAGGTGTACTGTGATGAGATTTACATTTATAGAAAAATCATCTGACCTATTTGCATGTAATTCTCCGGGGTCGTCGTCTGCATTAGAGATATTGTGAACGGCTCCCAGCGACGACAAGCTCTCCTCTTCAACTTCCAAGGAAACGTCTTCTTGGGTAACAGTCTACAAAATAGATAATCAAGATATCATCAATTTAAAAAGAGGATGAAAATGAAATGACATGCAGCATAAAACTGAGTGGTATTGGAGAATTACATCCATTAAGAGAGCTATCTACACACACACTACACACACACTTTATTATTATTTTTCTAGTTCTGTTTACAGAAAGGGCATGCCCGCAACTAGCAAAGGCTAATCTAGGCAGGCCATGCCTTAATAAGCAATCTCAAGCTTTATTCTGACCTTTTCTGGTGAGGACTCAGGCGAGCTGTTAATAATGATGGTGGTTGTCGATTTGCTGTCGATATTCTTCCTTGATTTCAGAGTTTTCTTCTTGCGACGCAGAGGTAACTTTTTGTGGAAAACTTTGTGGTTATCCATGGTTGTGACCCTCAAACGTTTCTTTGCGGGACTCGTTCGCATTCGGAGACCTCCTTCGTTTGGAATTTTGCTCAGAAGGGAGCTGTGTACTTGTGCAAGATTCTTTAAAGCTTCTTTGAGACAATCAGGATCTTCGACGCTGTAAGCGGCGTGCCTCACGAGACTAATCTTTTCCAGGACAGATTTGCGCAGCTTTTCGACGTTTGCGCTTTTTATTGACGAACCCTGTCCTTGAGACTGGTCCTCACAGGGTTCTCTCTCGCAGCATTTCTCGTTTGAAGTACTATCGTGGTCACCACCGCAGTCTTCTCCGGGCCAGTCATCATCACCATACTGAGACACTTCTTCCAGGAGAACGTTATTGTCATCATCATCGTTGTCTTCAGTGTTCATCTTCCTTTTACTGTGTAATGTCTCCATAGGATCAGACTCCTCTGGTGCAGTGAATCCAATGTAGTCTAGTGTAATAAGCACATCTGTGAGGTACGAGTGCTGTAGGCGAGAGAAATCCCACTCATCGTAAGCATTGAATACCGCATAGAAGTGCTTACAGGGGAAGTGTGTCTTGCGCCATTCCTCCCAAGTACAACTGGGAGTCAAGAGTTGTATGGTGTGCTCCACCTTCAAACCACCCGAGCTTCGGACTGTAAACTCGACCTTGTCAATATTCAAACAATGTACGTCACTCTCACGAAACTCACCAGCGTTAAATCTACTTCTCATGCAATGCCTGATGAAATGGGCGGGGCGGTTGTGCAAGTAAGGTGGCGTGGCGTCATTGAACTTACTGTACAAACTGCTCTGCTTTAGATTAGTGTCAGTGTCAACATAATGTTGGTAAGCATCCGGTATGAACAGTTCTACCAGTAGCACAGCAATTCCGAACACTGATTTATCGACAGATTTTGGAAGATAATCATATTTAAAATGTTTATTCTGTGCTTCCACTCCATTGTTTGTATTGACAATATTGAGGACTTGCTATTTGCGAAAAGCTTGAGCCCACCGTTCCGCACATGACATCCACACATTTCCCACGTAATCTTGTACGTTGCTGTGGGTCATATAGACTGGACACTTTCGTAGCTTCGCCAGAGCAGCTTCATATTTACATTGGTCTCGCGCGTTCGCCACTCGTTGCAAAAGGGCAAGTAGGATCTCCTGTTGCTTGGAATCGAGGCCACTCTTTCCCGAACGCACCCATCGATTCCAGGCTTGATTTCGATGGAAGTCGCATATATATACTAAGGCAGTTGGAAATTTTTTTTTCAATGGCGTTGATCTCTGCAGTTGAATAGTCCACCATAAAATAAGAAGGGTTCCACCAGACATTCCAACCTTTAATGATGTGAAGTGCTTCAGCAATGGACTCCGCATCTTCGTTTTCGCAAATGAACTTCGCCAAAACTTTATAGCCGACGTTGGTGTGGACACAGAGGAAAAATAGCGGCAATGCGTACTTAGTGGTCTTGTAGGTAGCGTCAAGGAGAACCAGCTCGGATCCGTATCTCTTAAGAAGCCTTTGCTGCCAAACTTCTTGATGGACAAAAAGAAACTTTTGCCCCGAGGAATCTTTACCATTATTACCGTCTTGCCCCTTTGGCCTGTACAGGAATCTTCCAGTACCCGATGCCTGCCACTCATTGACCTTCTGGCGAAGCAACTCCTGGTCATCTTTACAGTATTTGGAGGCAGCAATTGGTTTGGTTATGTGATTTCTTAGGTCTTGTCTAGTGGGGTAATATTTGCGGCTGCATTTCTTAGGGCGCTCTTGAGGAGAAACATTGGCAAACAATTCTCTCTCGACAAATTCCTCAAGACATCTACTGACCTCCTCTGGACGAGTCACTCCCCTTTGCACGAGGTCATAAATCTTGCTGATAATTCTTCGATCCACGCAGTGGTTAATTGTCGCAGAAGCCCCAAGTGGATGGCCCTTATGCTCGAAACTCAACGGTATTTTAACGTAAAAGCGCGTGACATACGCTATGTTGCTTTGGTTGAAGTCATCGTTTAGCCGGTGAAGCGCTCTTTTCTTCGCCATCTTAAGGCTGTTTGAGGTTTGATGCGGTAATTGGATTACAGCTGGGCAATCGAATTTCCTTGTTCCTTGAAACTTTTGATAGGATTTGCAACCTTCATCGTGGTCATTATTACGAGGGCTATTAGTGTTTTTCTGACCACCCGAGAGTCCTGAAATTGTAGCAAAGAAGCAGATTTGTGACCAAGTTTAGGGCTCAATTTACAAAGGTGAATTTAAAAAAATTCACGAAAAATGGTGCTTGTGAACTTTTAACGACCGAACAGGTTAGTATAACACTGGTATATTCTGTGCATTTGTTAACGCTTCTAGCAGTCTATTACTATTTTTTGCACCTTGATTTTTTTTGCTTTGATCCGAAAACCATCACTAACATATTTCATTTTATAAAAATATTATTACCTCGGAAGATCCATGAATAAAGTGTCTGATCTCGGAGCTCTGTACTATAAAAGGATGACCAAAAAAACTTATTGGGATGTTTCCTCTCCTGTGTTCGAAAACTGGCTGAGCTGTGCATGTAAATAGATAACAGTATTGTTAACATCAGTCTCATTTCAAGTATTTGGTTCGAAAGGTACATAAACACCCAAAAGAAACAAAAAATGCACTAATTTCTTTAGCCCCAACAGAAGAACAACAGCATAACACTGACGAAAAACAAACAACCTTAACTTGCATTACTTAGCAGTACTTCACTTCCGAATTACAATGAATTTTTACAATACTTTTTTTTTGTCCTCTGCAATAATGTTTTATGTATAATATTCCAGAAAGTAAAACTCATCTGCTGAAAACCGTCATCGTATCACCGTACTCAATTTCAGTTTGTAGATTACATCTTGATCGTGACTTCCGGTCTACCAGTAGATGTTTGACATACGGCTACATTCTTCCGTCTGGTCTCACTCTGAATCTTTTAATAATGCACTTCACTTGATTAATATACAGTAAAGGAGTACTTGAATACTTGCGAGTCTCCAACTGAATTTAGATTCATGGCTTACCACCTTGTGAATAGCGCTTGTGACTCTTCTCCTTCTCAAGTGTCTCTGCAGGCCCGTAACCAGGGGGGTGCACGGGGTGCGTTCGCACCTCCCCACAGGCCCCAGAGGTCCGCATTGTGATACTCATTATCCAGGTTAAGGAGTGCAGTCGGTTTTACAAAAAAGACTGAAGTTTTAAACTTAACAAAATAAAAGAATGGAAAAAGCAGTAATGTATTCACTGGTGAACTAAAACCAGCTGCACTCTAGTAGCCCGAGCCATTCAGAACATTTCAATGAGCGCGCGGAGGTCCGAGCTTATCTAAGGCCCCGTTTACACGGATCCGGACAAATCTTTGCACGGACAAAAACTTGCACGGTTCCACTTTGCGCTTACACGGGACCGGCGGAACTGGAGGAATTTTTGAACGGCTAAGTGTGCAAGTTTGGGACCTGAAAAAGGCAGGTCGACCTTTTGACCGGCACGGTTCCATACTTGTACGGACTCGTGTAAACACCCGAACCGTGCAACTTTTTGCTCAGATAGCGCAGTTATGGCTTGGAATCAAATACAGCGACTGGTCTAAACTTTGCACGGATCCGTGTAAACACCACTGCAACAGAATTTGCACGGATCCATGTAAACAAGCGGTCCAGGAACAAAATTTGTCCGTGCAAAAATTTGTCCGGACCAGTGTAAACGGGGCCTAAAAGAATAATGAAATAAATGAACGTGCGCACGCTTTGCACGGGAGTTTAGACGAGCGAGCCCATGACAAGGGAGCGATCTAAACCGAAGTACAGCAGTAGGCTTTTGTACATTATGCTTTTATTTTCTCACTAAAATGCTCCACCTTAATGCTCCATTTTTCCACTATAATGCTCAGTTTTCCGCCAGAAAAGTCACTAAAATGCTCGGTTAATGCTCATACCTTGGGGTTTTTAAATTTTCTTATTATCAACGTTTCAACACAATTAACAGTTCAGAGTGCTTAGCAAAAACGTATAAGTTAGTATAACAAGTTGACGACAACATATGTAAACGTTTCAATACACCATAAGCTAACACGCGTGCAAACGTCTGCGCATGCGCAAGGTCTCTATTTTCAAAATAGCGGTTGTGAATGCGAACTTCACATAGGACGCCTTTTTTGAGCTAAAATCGAACTTTATTAGCATCCAAACTTCAAAGCACGAAACGTTAAACCTCCAGGTATGCACTGGAGCAAGGATTTCTAAAAAGTTCGCGGCGATCGAGCAAGAAAGCCGCTCATTTAATTAGACAAATTCGTGCATCGCCGTTCTCAGTGTTTATGCTCGACTTCAGAATGAAACAAAAGCGAGCGTGGACTTTCAAACATGATTTTCGCCTTTGGTGCAAGGAGGAAAGTATGTGGTGCAAAAGAGAGAAACTAGAGCAATTAATAAACTTTGTGTTCGTGAAATTTTAAGCTTATCTTTTGTGTGTGGAGCTTACTTTTTTGAATTTCGCGGCCGGAATCTAGTTTGTTTTGATATCGCGTATAATTTCAATGGCAAATTCGTGCCGGAAGCAGGGAAGGCACGCATGCGCACTGCGTTTTTCACGCTGATTCACTGTTATTCTGTTAATCCTTTGTCCCCTTTCAATGATACTTAAGTGAAGAGGTTAAGTTAAGTCTTCTTTTTCTATATCCTGTGGAAAAAAATATCAATTCTCCGGGAAAATGCCACTAGAATGCTCAAATAATGCTCAATGCTTTTGCCTCACTAAAATGCTCGAAAATCTGTTTGCCACCAAACACCACGGAGGCTGAAGCTCGGGACTATTCTGAGGAATTAGTTCCGCAGTATTTTGATGTCTCATGTTACATCTTAAAATTAGTCCTTTATAACTTAACAGTTGTATTCGACACATGTAATATTCAGTTCCTACCGTGTACTTTGTAAATTGCAACGGCGTTGCAATTTCTCATGAATTGCTACTTTCCTAAATAAACGGGTCAGACAATAAAAAATACATTTCGGTAGTTTGGTCCACTTTGGCCTCGTTAGCACCCCCCCCCCCCCCCCTCCACCCCCGCATAAAATCCTGGTTACGGGCCTGCTCTGCTCGTATGAACCAAGTTGAATTTAAGGAAAGATACCTATCAAGAAGATCATTTATACTTTCGGAGTCACCAGTGTATGTTGCGAAACAGTAACCATCAGAAAAGCGAACAGCTTCAAAATTTTCTCGCAAGAATCTGATTTCTTTCTCTATTATGCTGTCCTTGGTGACAGAGGGAGCCAATTGCATCGACCTCGCATGCCACGTGAGACGATTTTCCCGCCAGCTGGCGAAAATGCGTATCACCAGGAGGGAGGGGTCAACTTGTCAGATTTGGCTGACCCGATGATCATTGCCATTATGACGTCACGGCGAGAGAAGCGCGCAAATGCACAAAATTTTCGAAAATGGCGCCGTCGCCTCTCGCTGAAACAACGTTTTGAGGAGGATTTCTCCAATCATTCCAGCTTCAAATGGTATTGTATTTGGATCCCATGAAGAAATTGTCATTGTTCTTTCTTGAGAGGTAAGTAGATTTTAATTATAACAGAAAAATCTTGCATCAAGTGTATTTAAAGTATTACAGTCATCGCTCTCGAGTGGAAATATTTAGTGCAAAGTTTTGACTATCCGTCTTGTAAAATTGCCTTTTTTACGAGATCGGTGACCCAAAGAAACGTGTAACCGCGTCACAAAATAGCTTATGTGTTCAAGAAATCATTGTAATCGAAGATGATTTTGAAGAATCAGCCGTAAAAATGATCAGTCCATTTGAGTATGAAATCAGATTTGGACCTCGCAATCGTGCTCGGAGTGTTCTTCACAAAATTAAAACCTGTTCACATATTCTGCAACAGAAGTAGCAGACAGAAATATTATCCTAAAAAGATGGAAATGAGAACTTTCACAAACAATAACTTAAGCCTAATTATTTAATTATTTAACACTCAAGCCTGCCTACTGCAAAACGGTGGTCAAAATGCAAAATGTAGACATAGGAGGCAGACTGTAGATTTTATTTTAATAGAGGGTTGAGTGCTG